>JBBGZY010001469.1:392500-473359 GCA_037952925.1 Lithobates clamitans
ATTCTTTGCGGGTAGGGGGGCTATCAATATGCCCGACAATTTGTAAAACCTTTTTCAAATAAAAAAAACAAAAACAGAAAATCTTTGGTGACATTTACTGCTTGTGTTTGTTTTAGCTGACCCTGACAGAAATGTGGTGAGTCCTGAAAATGGCGTGATTGTGTAACCTTACAAAGCACTGTTGGGTGTTATTTACTAAAGGCAAAGACATGCACTTGAAACTGCACTTGTAGTGCAAAGTGGATTTGCCCTTAGGAAATAACACCCATTGTCACATAAAGCAGCAATTAGAGCACCCCAAAAGTGTTGTAGCGTTGAGACAATAATTCACACATTCTTGATTAGCAATCTTTTTAATACCTGCACAATCACATGTGCATTTAGAAAAGGTTTTTTAAAACAAACCAACATGTTTGTTGTATAACAATTTTTGGGGATACATTAGAAAAAGATGAAATGTCCATTTAAGATAAAACAGGCATGTTTAAAACCAACAAGAAAGACACAAATCTTGAACTTACAAAGTTCACATTTGGTAGAACTTGAAGGCAATATCAGACATGAGTATTTAGAAACTGTGTTTGATATTGCGTTCAGATGGGGTGAAGTCACCCCCGGAAAAGCCAAATTTTGAAGATGCACACAAAAAGCCGAATGTCAACATGTGCTAGCTGCCATCATGGGGGATAAACCCCCATGATGTTTTCGGGGAGCAACCCCTTCCTCTCAGCTACTTTATTATTGAGGAAGGGGTTGCACCCCCAAAACATGTCCATTGATCTCCCGTGATGGCAGATAGCACATGTTGACACACTGTGTGACTCTTCAAAATTTGGCTTTTCTCCAATTTGACAAAAAATGTTAAAATTGTAGCACACCATAAAACAAAGGGATTTGGAGGGGTTTTAAACTCTCCCCAAAACATCAATGATGTTCTTATTTTTTTGAAGAACATCATTGATGTTTTTCTTGAGGTTTTCCAAGTCCCTATTACACCACATGATCTCCCCAATCAGGATCTGTGCACTTTCCGAGGTGAAAGGATCTGGATCCATAACATCACGATCACCTAAAAAGATAGAAACAAAAAAAAACATGTATTATAAATATGCCGGTATCCATCTCTTACCTGAGCCTGTGGTTGCAGACACTCACCTGTTGTGGTGCCAATTTCCACCACGTCTTCCTCCTCCTGCTCTTCTTTTCTTGGTTGGATTTCCCCTTCTTCCAGAGGTGGGGGGTCTCTGGTCTCCTAGGATGAGGGGTGTCCTCCGAGTCTTTTCTCCCCTATGTAAAACAAAAATGGTATACTTAGCACACAGATATTTGAGGGAAGAACTATAAATATGAAACATTGCTTGGAAGTGGGGTACAATTGTCTGTTTTGGCAGAGTTCCAAGATGTAGAATTTTTAGTGTCCTTTGTCAAGCCTCAATACTTTACCTGTTTTGTACAAGCTTCACAGATGGAGTCACCCCTATAGTATACACTTGAGCACCTGTGTGGGCCCCCTAATAAAAGGTGTTCTTGTGTCCCACACTAGTGCTCCAGCGTCCAGATGTCTAAACAGCTGCTGAGTGTCCTCTCCTTACACAGAATCTAGTTTGCATTTCATTCTAGTAACAAACCCATCTACACAACCAAATTATTTTCAGACAAGTAGGCCGTAAAAAATGTGGGCAAATGCATATGGCCAAAAAGATGGTGTTTTATAGGCCGAAAGAAAAATGTTTGATACGAACGAATAATGTGCCCATGAACATGAAAGTTGACATTTTAAACTGAATTAACAGTTAAGAAAAGCACGTAGAGCAGCACGAACGTAATAAAGACAAAAAGAATAGGAACTCAGCACAACTACTTACTTTTTTGCAGCACTCTCCGTATCTTTCTGTACTGCTCGTGCTCTCTCAATTTTAGGTCTGACCACCGCTTCCTGAGCTGATCTTTCGATCGTCGTACCCTGAAATTCCAGTGCAGACTTTTGACCACTTTCGCCATGATCTTGGCCTTTCTGACATTAAGGTTGGGGTAAGGTCCATACTTACCGTCATAGTCGGGACTTTTCATTATGTCGACCATCTCCACCATCTCCCCAAAGGACATATTTGATGCCTTAAATCGTCTCCTTCTGGTTCGGGACGTTTCTGGCTCCGGGCTTTCCTCCTCCTGGTTGGTGTAATTATCAGACACCTGCTCTGACTCTGCCATGTGCTCTTCCCCACTGCGCCGAACGAGAAGGGGCGGGGAATAGACTACAAAGAACGTCAGGGGCGGGCAGAGTTTCACGCATGCGCAGTGTCTATAAAGCGTAACACGCGTGCGTAGTACGTACGATCTGTGAGCGGAGGAAGGAGTAACGGAGGCGCCGATCGTGATAACGAAGGTAAGATTTAACATTGGGCCTATACTGCTTCTAGATTGAGGCCTGTATTTGCACAAGTTTAGAAGACTTTAGGCTGACATTAGGGTTTGTCTTGTGTTGTGTCTTGCAGTGAAAATGGATATCTTGAAAGATAACGACTTTATGGCAATCTTCATTGATATGTTCAGGGAGCTGCCTTGTCTATGGGAGATAAACCACCCTGAATATAAGAACCAAACAAAGAGGAAGGCAGCGCTGGATCAATTGTAGGAATTTGTGAAGACGGTGATCCCCATGGCAGACATGACCTATTTGAAGATCCTAATTGGTGGCCTGAGGAGCACTTATCTAAGGGAGCACAAGAAGGTCCAGGATTCCCAGAGATCCGGAGCTGCAGATGAAATTTATGTCCCCAGGCTGTGGTACTATGACAGACTGCATTTTCTGGCAGGTCAGACTGAACCCAGGTCATCACTCTCCAGTCTTCCTTCCAGGCTTCCTTCCTCTCCAGCTGAGGCTTCTGACGCCCAACCTGGGCCTTCCAGGCAGCAACATGTGGAGGAGCCCAGCTTGAGCCAGGTATAGCATTCTTCTAAATATTTCTGGTTGCCCAATCAATGATGTTAACTAGATGTTAGTTTGGAGTACTAATTTATTATTGTGATTGATGATGCAAAAACTAAAACCATGTCCCTTTTTCATACACAGGGAAGTCTCAGCCAGAAGGTGGCCGGGCCAAGCAGGCTGCCTGATATCCAGGTCCCTCCCCTACACTTTCAAAGACAAAGTGGCAGGAAGAGGAGTAACCTGGAGGAGGCTGCCATAGGCCTCTTTTGGAAGGCTACAGAGGCCCTGAGAACCCCCCACACTGTGGAGGAGGACTTTGCTTGCATAAATGCCTGCAAAATGCTGCAGATGGAGGAGGGCCAACGACTCCTGTGTGAGTCCTTAATTTTGGAAGCTCTCAATAAGGGGTTGAGGGGCCAAATAACATCTGCTACCCACATTTGTGACCTCACACATAGTCCTCCTCCTCTTCCAGGTCCTACTACTCCTCCTCCTCCTCCTCCAGGTCCTACTACTCCTCCTCCTCCAGGTCCTACTCCTCCTCCTGCCACATCTCCAACACCAGAGCCACAGCCAGGAAGGAAGCGTGGAAAGAAGACCAGAAAGTGATGACCTTGGGTCCAGTCTGGTCTGGCAAAAGATGCAGCCTCTTGTAGTACCACAACCTGGGGACACAGATGTCATTTGCTGCTTTCCGGATCTCTGGGACTTCTGGACCAGACTGCACTCCCTTAGATAAGGACTCCTCAGGCCACCAATTTTGATGTTAAAAAATTGATGTCTGCCCTGGTGGTCCAAGGCTTCGCTAATTTCTGCTGTTTCTCCAGTGTTGCCTCCCTCTTTGTTTGGTTCTGAGCCATTAATAAAGGATTTTTTGTTTCAATTATACTTGCCTATGTGTGTTTTCCTTAAAAAAGGACAGTTTGTTTGTGAGGATTCAGGTACATTTAAAAAATACAATGTGAAATTAACAAGGGACACCAACACCAAACAACCTTCTTGAGATTAAATAATATAAGATATCAATGGTGTTGTGGTAACTTGACACACAAAACACACACAAAAAAAAAAACAGCCTTTAAAAAAAAAAAAAGTAAAAAAATTTTGTCAGATGTAACAAATCAAAATATATTGAGGGAATCCCGATAAATAATAAAGAAAGAAGTTATACTTCCGGTTCCGGCGCCGCATGGAGTAGCTGCTTCTCTCCTCGGCTCCCGCAGAAAGACCATAAATCGGCCTAAAAGACCAGCCTGAGCCACCCCAAACATCCGCAGGATCCTCCAGGCCACTGCTGCCCACACATGGACCGGTTTTTGGAGAAAACCGGCAACCGATTGCTAACGGACCTGACTGCGCCGCCGGCCCAGCCGCAAATCGAGGCCCTGGCTTCGGCCTACACGGAGCCTCCTGGAGTAACACAGTCGGCCGCAATGGAGGTAAGCGGCTGCTCGGCCCCTCAGGCTTCCTTGCATTCCTCATCCATCCCTGCCTCCACACCACATGTCTCCACTCCACAGGTCATCTATTCACAGGTCCCTGGATCACAATTCACAGGAGACAGTAACACAGACCACATAGCACAGGCTGCGGCAGCTCTGCTATCCCCCATGATTGCTGCCACTGTGGAGAAAGCAGTGAATGCAGGGATGAAGCAAATCAAGGCCCAGTTAGGAGAGCATACCACCAGATTAAACGATTTGGAGCACTGCTTATCTAGCGTGGAAGAGGAGCTCTACCAGGCCCAGGCCACTGAAGAAACGCAGGACAAGACCAATCAATATATTATCCAAAAATTGGATGATTTAGAGAATAGGTCCAGAAGGAGCAACCTGAGATTTGTGGGTGTCCCTGAATCGCTCCAAACACAGGCTCTCTCTGAATTCTGCACCAGGCGCATCCCCAAAGCACTAGGCCTTTCAGGCCCCTGCACCGTGGAACGGGCCCACTGCATGGGATCCTTTAACACTGAACGCAAAACACCCCGGCCAATAATCGCTAAATACCTAAATTATTCAGATAAAGCACTCATCCTACAAAAATTCAGACAAACCCACTCACTCCAAATTGATGGAATAAGGGTGCTGATTTTTGCTGACTACTCAATTGAGGTATCAAAAAAGCGGAAAGCTTTCCAGCAGGTGTGCACAGAACTGCATAAACAACAAATAAAGTTCACACTGGCATTCCCGACCACCCTTCGCCTCAAGACCCCAAATGGAGAGCAATTATCTTTCCAAGACCCCTCTGAAGCGGAAGCCTTTTTACGGTCTCAGCATGCAGACTTACACCCCCATACCCCCTCCAAGGCTGCCCCTTTCAACCTCTCCCTGAACCAAAGGAGCCCGCAAAAGGATTCCCCTAAACGCTTCAGGGTCTCGGCCCCAGAACACTATCGTGTCACCCCCTCGCTGAAAGGGAGTCACATACCATGCCTCTGTCATTCTCTCCATCAAGGGCGCCTACAAGCTCTACCTGTGTGGTAACCACCATTTTGCTCCTAGGCGACCGCATGACAACTACTATGCTCCATGTTCTGTTATTAAGCAATTAATTCTATTTCAGTTATAAAATGCTTCTGTTTGCTCTACTTCTACTCCTGGCCTCACTGTGTACCTTTTTTTTTTCTCTTCACATTTTATCTCCCCACCTGTACATGACCCGAGGCAGCCGAGCACACTCCTCTCGCTAAAGTGGGGGCTCACATGTCACTCTACTGGGGTCTTGTATTGGGAGCTAACTTACACAGTGTCCCCATGCGGAAAAAAGTTCACATGTTTGATTTTTATGTTTTCTTTCCAGGTTTCCCACTCCTACTTCTATTCCCCCCCTTCCCCAAAAAACCCCCGGGGCTCATGCACTACCCTTAACTCCCATCCACTACACTACTATCACAAGACCAGAATCTACCATCCTGATATCAAATTAACCACTACTTCACTTGACCGCCTACACATTGATAAATCTAGAACAACAGCCCAAATCCCTCTCTCCGCCCCCCCCAATATGAAAACAGTCTCCTGGAACGTTAAAGGCCTCAGATCCCCTAACAAGAGAATGAAGATTCTTAGACATCTTAAAAGACTTAAAGCTGACATCGCCCTACTCCAGGAATCCCACTTAGTGTCCCAAGACTATGGGTGGGAACAGTCATAGGCTCAGATGCAGTTGGGCACAAAGCAGGAGTTCTGCTAATACATAAAAATCTACCTTGCACAGTCCTCTTCGTAACAGCAGACACCCAGGGTCGTCTTCTTTCAGCACATGTTCAAATAGGCAACAAGGACCTAGTAATATCTAATGTCTACGTCCCTAATAACCCCAACAAACAGTTCTATAGCGAACTCTCTGCATGGCTACTTAGCAATACACATCTTCCACACTTAATAGGAGGAGACTTCAATGACATTCTCCACCAGACTGACGACAGATCACCACCCAAACGTCCAAGGGCAGGATCCATCCCCACTACCCCTATGCATTTCGCATCCTCTATGGAATCCCTTCACTTCCAAGACCTTTGGCGACTCTCGCACCCAGTTGACCGGGAATTCACCTTTTATTCTAGCCCCCACCAGGTCCTCACCAGGATCGATTACTTCTTTGGCTCAGACAACCTAATCCCTATGCTGTCCGGGGGAGCCATACATGACATTGCCATCTCTGATCATGCGCCCATCGAGGTAACACTCGACAACCTAGATCTACCTCCCCACCCCAATATCTGGTGCTTCCCCTCATACCTACACAACAACACTGATTTCCAACAGTTCATTGAGAAAGCTTGGTCTGAATATGCCACGTCCAATGCAACCCACATCAATAATCCAAATCTCTTCTGGGACGCCGGTAAAGCATACCTTAGGGGATGGATCATAAATTCGGAAATAAAGCAGGCAAACTGTTAGCCAGACTCTGTAAGGGTCCCTTCCGCCCAACCCATATCACCTCTCTTCGAGACAGTACCGGTAACATACACTCCACACCGCAAACAATAAACAATGCCATACTTAAATATTACTTACCCTTATACACCCCTGATCCCACAGATAGACAAATAGCACAGTCCTTTTTACAGAAAATCGACATACCCAAAATCACT
The DNA here is from genome assembly GCA_037952925.1 of Lithobates clamitans. NCBI lineage: Eukaryota > Metazoa > Chordata > Amphibia > Anura > Ranidae > Lithobates > Lithobates clamitans. Next base: position 399,535 of record JBBGZY010001469.1, read on the forward strand.
CCCCTACAACTAGAAAATCTCAATGCGCCCATCTCTCTCCCAGAAATCTCGACCACCATCCGCAACCTAACTCCTTCCAAGGCCCCTGGACCTGACGGTTCACTAGCGAATTCTACAAAACTCTACAAAAAATCATAGAACCCACTCTCCACTCGGTATACAATGGTATTTGGTTCGGCGGATCATACCTTCAAACGAGAAATCAGGCCATCATCAAATTACTCTCCAAGAAAGGCAAGGACCCCCAAGAGCCAGGCTCATATAGACCAATTTCACTGCTGAATCTGGATGTCAAAATCTTATCTAAGATCATTGCCACCAGACTCGCTGCTATCATCCCCTCACTGATCTACCCAGCCCAATCTGGCTTTATAAAAGGCAGGACCGCCACCCTGAACATACGCAAAGTCATGCTAGCCTTAGAACATGCAAAACAAAACCCAAGCGGAGATTATGCCATCATCACGTTAGATGCGGAGAAAGCCTTCGATAATGTCAGCTTCGAATGGCTCTCCTTGGCAATGTCAAAAATGGGATTCACAGGCCCCTTCTGCCATCTCATTAATACCATGTATTCAGCCCCTGCAGCTAGGCTGGTGGCGGCAGGCTTACTCTCAGAAAACTTTCGGCTCCATAAAGGAACATGGCAAGGTTGTCCACTGTCCCCGCTCCTTTTTAACATTGCACTAGAACCACTATCCAGATATCTAGCCCAACCAGCCCCACTTCATGGCATCAAAATTGGTAAACACGATGTCATGAACACGTACTTACCGAGGCCGAGATGCCGAGAGCGGCTCGCCCTTACGACCATGCGCACCCAGACCCCCGAAATGGGTACAGGAGGCTGGGGGCACGCGGAGGCATGGGCTTCCGGACGGATAGCAGGTACAGAGGCTGGAAGCGGGTGCCCCGGGATCCAGGGGGGAGCAAGGCTGCAAACACAAGCAGAAGTTAGGGAATAGGCAGGTATAATCAGGACAGTCCAGCAGAGAAGTGGTTAAACAGGCCAGGGGTTTGGTACACGGATCAGGCAGAATATCAAGGGCAAATCCAGGAGAGTAGTGGTTAATCAGGCAGCAAGAGGTTCGGTACACAGATCAGGCAAAGTACTTAGGGACAATCCAGCAGAGAAGTGGTTAATCAGGCAGCAAGAGGTTCGGTACACAGATCAGGCAAAGTACTTAGGGACAATCCAGGAGAGTAGTGGTTAATCAGGCAGCAAGAGGTTCGGTACACAGTTTAGGCAAAGTACTTGGGAATACAGGCTCAAGGAACAGGGGAGAGCTGACGACAAACCAGCAACCCGACTGGGTGCTGGAGCCGTCAGATATAGCCCCCGTGCCCGGCGAGCGCGTCAGTGTGACGCGCTACCGGGCACCCGCACGGGCTACGGCGCGCACACGGGGACCGCCGTGCACCCGCGCGCGCCGCACCATCAGGCCGCGGACGGGTGTGCGGCGAAGCGCTCGTCCCGTGCGCATGCGCACCGGAGCCCGGCGAGCGGAGACGCTCCCTGGCTCCTGACAGTGCCCCCCTCCTAAGGGCGGACACTGGACGCCAAGGCTGGCCATTAGTTCTGGATGATCTTGATGAAATGCTCGAATTAACTGTGGAGCGTGTAGATTCCTGGCGGGCTCCCAGGAATTATCTTCGGGGGGGTACCCCTTCCATTGAATCAGGTACTGTAACTGTCTGCCCCTCTTCCTGCAACCAAGAATGGATTCCACTTCGAATTCATTCTCGCCATCGATTCTGACTGGCGGAGGAGGAGGTTCTTTTCTTCCTGGAAAGGGGCTGGGCACCACAGGCTTCAATAGTGACACATGAAAAACGGGGTGAATCCGGTATGTTTTGGGAAGTGTCAATTCCACCGCCACAGGGTTGATAATCCTCCTGACTTGAAAAGGCCCAATGAACTTAGGCCCGAGCTTTCGAGATGGCAGTGGTAATTTCAGATTGATGGTGGACAGCCAGACCGCGTCTCCTACGTCAAATTTTGGGTTTGCCTTCCTGCCCCGGTCGTACTGTTTCTTATAGTCCTCTTGGGTCTTGCGTAATGTATCTTGAATTCTTTGAAAATTGGACTGTAACGAGATTATCCTATCCTGGACTGCAGGAACTGCCGTTTCGGGAATGTTATTAGCGAAGGATGTGGGATGGAACCCACAATTGGTCCAGAAAGGAGTCTGGTTGGTGGAGGCATGGATAGAGTTATTGTACGCAAATTCAGCGTAGGAGAGGAGGCTCGCCCAATCATCCTGAGAACCCGAGCAAAAGCATCGGAGGTACTGCTCTAGCGTCTGGTTGGTCCTCTCTGTCTGACCATTGCTCTGAGGGTGATAAGCTGAAGAAAGACAAATGTTGATACCCAAAGCCTTGCATAGTTCCCTCCAGAATTTGGACGTGAACTGAACGCCTCTGTCTGACACGATGCTCCTTGGTATTCCATGGAGCCTAACGATCTCCTTTAGAAAGATGTTGGCCGTGTCTACGGCAGAGGGAGTACCCCTCATGGGCAGAAAGTGGGCCATTTTGGAAAGGCGGTCGACAACAACTAGGATGGTGGAGAAACTCTCTGAGCTGGGTAGGTCAACGATGAAGTCCATGGATACGTCAGCCCATGGTCGTTCCGGAATGGGCAAAGGTCTGAGCAAACCCCAGGATTTGGTGTTCTGGCCCTTGTTTCTCTGGCATAGGGGACAGGACGCCACATATTCCCTACAGTCCCTTCTCCATCCTGGCCACCAAAAAGAACGAGAAAGGAGTTCAGCCGTTTTCTTGTTCCCGAAATGTCCTGCCATCTTGTGATCATGACACATCTGAAGGGCTAGGGACCGAGTCACTTGTGGTACAAATATTTTTCCTTTAATCCAGAAAAGGTCTTTATATTTTTTCAGGGAATGCACAGCTGGTTCCGTACATGTGCCTGATGAAGATTTGATGGAGGAGATTAAGTCTGCTTGAGTTAGTCCAAGAAAATTCTGAGGAGAGAGGATCGTGCTGGGTGTTGGTATTTGGGAGTCTGCGGAAAACATTCGTGAAAGGGCATCAGCCTTCCCGTTCTTTGCCCCAGGTCTGTATGCAATATGGAAATTAAAACGAGAGAAGAACAGGGCCCAACGGGCTTGGCGGGGTTTTAACCGTCTTGCTGTTCTGAGGTACTCGAGGTTTTTGTGATCCGTAAAGATCATCACCGGATGAACTGCCCCCTCCAGCAGATAAGTCCATTCCTCCAAAGCAAACTTTATAGCCAACAGCTCTCTGTCACCCACGTCGTAATTGAGTTCCGGTGGGCTGAGTTTCCGAGAAGCGAAAGCTACTGGATGCAGGATGGCCTTTGGTCCCTGTCTCTGGGAAAGAATTGCTCCGGTTGCGATTTCTGATGCATCTACCTCCAGTACGAAGGGTTGAGTCGGGTCAGGATGGCAAAGGATTGGAGCAGAACTGAATAGTTCTTTTAACTTAAGGAAAGCCTCTTGAGCGGCCGCGGACCACTGGAACGAATGATGCTGCCGAGTTAGTTGGGTAATAGGTGCCACAATGGTAGAGAATCCCACGATAAATTTCCGATAGAAATTGGCAAATCCTATAAACCTCTGTACTGCTTTTTTATTTGATGGAGCTGGCCACTCCTGAATTGCCTGAATGTTCTGGGGGTCCATTGCAACCCCATTGGTGGAGAGTATGAATCCCAAGAATTGTATGGTTGATCTCTCAAACTCACACTTTTCGGCTTTTAGGTATAGCTTGTGTTGCAGAAGAATAGCAAGAACTGTTTTAACGTGCCTCCTGTGCATCTCTAGCGTAGGGGAGAAGATGAGGATGTCGTCCAGATACACCACCAGGAAGTCATCTAGATATTGTCGGAAGATGTCATTCACTAGATGTTGGAAGGTGGCTGGAGCATTGCAGAGGCCGAATGGCATCACTAAATATTCGAAGTGACCGAATCTGGATCTAAAGGCCGTCTTCCATTCGTCTCCAGCCCTGATCCTGACGAGGTTGTAGGCCCCCCGGAGGTCAAGTTTGGAGAACACCTTGGCCGATCGGAACCTTTGGAATAGCTCAGGAATGAGCGGCAACGGGTACCGGTTCTTAATTGTGATGTTGTTGAGTTGTCGATAATCTACGCAGGGTCTTAGGGTACCATCTTTTTTTCCCACGAAAAAGATACCTGCTCCAGCGGGTGAGGATGAAGGGCGGATGAAACCTTTCTCAAGATTTTCATCTATGTACTGTTTTAGAGCTTCCAGCTCGGTTTCAGAAAGGGGAAAAATCCGGCCAAATGGAATCTCGGAACCAGGAAGAAGATCAATTGGACAGTCGTAGGCCCTGTGAGGTGGTAGGCGGTCACCCATTTGTTTACTGAAAACCTCTTGAAACTCGAGATACTCAGAGGGGACGTGTTGGAGGTTGATTGGCGGTATCGCCATTGTGGCACAAACTTTGGAATCCGGAAGCAGGCAGTGTTGGGAGCAATACTGAGAAGAGAATGATACTGACTTGGTGCTCCATTTGATTAGCGGATCGTGGGCTTGCAACCATGGTAGGCCAAGTATGATGGGGAAGATTGGTGAGCGAATTAGGTCAAGCCGCAAGAACTCCCGGTGGCCGGAGTCTGTGACGACTGAAATAGGTTGGGTCTCCTGGGTAATGGGACCCGAGCAAGGAAGGGATCCGTCGGCCAGGTGTATTTGTAGATCCTGTTCTTTGGTCTGTAGAGGGATCTTCAATCTGTGTGCCAAGGCGGAATCTATGAAACAGCTGCAGGCCCCGGAATCAACGATGGCCTGCAGGCGAGTCTCCTTTTCCGGAAGCTGCAGAGAAACAAACAACATCACATAAGCCTTGGGGATGTTATGGTTAGGAAAGTTCAATATGTTTGACTGAGGGAACTTACTGGGCCTGATCGGACAGCTGCGCAGGAAGTGCCCGGTTCCTCCGCAGTAGAGGCAAAGGTTAGACTGCCGCCTGCGTTGCTTCTCCTCGGAGGTCAATGGACCTCGGACCAAACCGAGCTGCATTGGTTCGACTTCAGGGACCGATGCAGTGGTAACTGAAGGTGAAGTTTGGGGTACTGTAGAGTGAGGTCATGGTGACGCCCAGGCAGGGCGAGGCTGCTGAAACCGTTCTGAGCGCCGCTCCCGAAGGCGCCGATCGAGTTTTGTAGCTGCTTGAATGAGTTCCTCTAAGGAAGCAGGGGTCTCCATCCTAGCTAACTCATCTTTGAGTAATTCAGATAGGCCTTGGCGGTACTGGTAACGTAGGGCCGGCTCATTCCAGTTGGTGTCGGCCGCCCACTTACGGAACTCTACTGTATAGTCCTCAATAGGTCTTCTTCCTTGGGACAAATGGTGCAAGATAGCTTCGGCGGTGGCCATGCGTTGCGGATCATCGTAGAGCTGGGTCATGCTCTCAAAGAATGCCTCGATAGTGTTCAGGGCAGGGCTGCTCTGTTCCATCAGGCTGTGGGCCCAAGCCTGGGGTTCCTCAGAAAGCAGGGAAATGACAAACCCCACCTTGACGATCTCTGAAGAGAAGGTTCTTGGCTGTAGGGCGAAGTAGAGGGAACATGCATTTTTAAAAGCCCTAAACTTCTTGCGATCTCCCGAGAACCGTTCAGGTGTAGGGACCCTGGGCTCAGGAAGGGCCATGACCACAGTAGGGTTGGCCGGAGCTTGGGGAAGCGGACCCGCACTGCTGGGTGCAGGAGCTGCGGCCGCGGAGGGTAGTAACCCGGTGATCTGCTGCAGACGGTTATCAATTTGTGTATAACCTTCTTGTAGCTTCTGTACAGAGTCCGCCAGGGTAGACACTTGCTGGCACAGGATCTCCAGAGGAGAGCGCGCTCTGTCGGCCTCAGACATCTGGCTGGTGTGTACTGTCACGAACACGTACTTACCGAGGCCGAGATGCCGAGAGCGGCTCGCCCTTACGACCACGCGCACCCAGACCCCCGAAATGGGTACAGGAGGCTGGGGGCACGCGGAGGCACGGGCTTCCGGACGGATAGCAGGTACAGAGGCTGGAAGCGGGTGCCCCGGGATCCAGGGGGGAGCAAGGCTGCAAACACAAGCAGAAGTTAGGGAATAGGCAGGTATAATCAGGACAGTCCAGCAGAGAAGTGGTTAAACAGGCCAGGGGTTTGGTACACGGATCAGGCAGAATATCAAGGGCAAATCCAGGAGAGTAGTGGTTAATCAGGCAGTAAGAGGTTCGGTACACAGATCAGGCAAAGTACTTAGGGACAATCCAGCAGAGAAGTGGTTAATCAGGCAGCAAGAGGTTCGGTACACAGATCAGGCAAAGTACTTAGGGACAATCCAGGAGAGTAGTGGTTAATCAGGCAGCAAGAGGTTCGGTACACAGTTTAGGCAAAGTACTTGGGAATACAGGCTCAAGGAACAGGGGAGAGCTGACGACAAACCAGCAACCCGACTGGGTGCTGGAGCCGTCAGATATAGCCCCCATGCCCGGCGAGCGCGTCAGTGTGACGCGCTACCGGGCACCCGCACGGGCTACGGCGCGCACACGGGGACCGCCGTGCACCAGCGCGCGCCGCACCATCAGGCCGCGGACGGGTGTGCGGCGAAGCGCTCATCCCGTGCGCATGCGCACCGGAGCCCGGCGAGCGGAGACGCTCCCTGGCTCCTGACACACGACCTGCGCACATCCCTTTTTGCGGATGATGTTCTTATATTCTCATCCGACCCCTCCTCTGACATACCCGCTATCAAAAAGATTTTCGATGAATTTAGATCCTGCTCAGGCCTGCGTATCAATTATAGCAAGAGCAAAATCCTCCCTATAGGTACCCTCTCCAATCCACCCTGGACTCATCACTCCATCTTCTTGGTAGCCAAGTCCCACATCACTTATCTAGGAATCAAAATAGGGAAACTACCCTCCTCTTTGTATCTCCTCAATTACCCCCCACTAATTTCTAAAATATCTCAGGAACTGGTAAACTGGATGGATCTGCCCCTCTCGCTCCTGGGAAGATGTCATCTAGTAAAAATGATTAGTTTTGCAAGACTGCTATACCCGATGCAAACTATTCCCCTACTCTTGCAACACAAGGATATCAAAATTCTAAATTCAGCCATTTCAAAATTCCTATGGCAAAACAAGCGACCACGTATAGCCTTAAAAACTTTGAATCTTCCCAGACAAGATGGGGGAATTAGTCTCCCAAATATTAGAACTTATAACTTGGCATGCTTATTAAGAACCAGTTTGGACTGGATAACATGTTCCTCACGCTATTCCAATTATCACATGGAAACTGAAATGGCTCACCCCTACTACTTAGTGGCCCTTCTTCACTGCAAATGGAAATCAGTCCCCCCTCCTTACCAATACAACCTCCTCCTGAGAGACACAGCTATAGCATGGAGAGAAGCCGAAAACTCCTCAAACTGTCTCCCTTCATGTCCAGCCACCTACCAATTCAAGGGAATCCTTGCTTCCCCCCTGGGATGGACCGTCTGGCAGGAAAAAGGACTCACAAAATTTTCTTCTCTATGTGACACGAAAACAGGATGTCCTCTCCCCTTCTCAACCATTGCGGAATCTTTTTCTCTTCCTCAAACCCATGCATTCCACTATGGTCAATGCATCGCATTCTTAAAGGCCGCATGCAAAGAGGAAAACAAGAGGTTCAAACCTAATATTACGGACCGAATGCTCCAGGACGACTCCTATAAAATTTCTGACATCTACCAACCTCTCCTACGAGAGACCATCCCCCCTCTGACTTCCTCATCTGTAACAAACTGGAAAAAAGACTTCCCGGACCCGGACCTGGTGCACAAAATTCTACAAGGCCTTAACAAAATACATCAGCTGATCCCCAACGAAGTATGGAGAGAAACTCAACTAAAGATCACACATCGAGCCCATATACCTTTCTTATCCACCAAAACAGATCAAAGCAAAGCATTTTGCCCCCTCTGCCACCAACCGAGACCATCCCTGACACATCGCTTCTGGACTTGCTCCTCCATATCCATTTTCTGGGACCAAGCCCTATCCTACATTTTTGAAGTTACCCTACTAAAGCTACCTAAGGATCCACTGCTGCTCATCTTTGGTCATTGGGACCCTCAACTGCTGCCATGGTCTCAAACTACCAAAACGAATATCAGTGAAATCCCCAAAGAGCCCGTCTCCCACAAGGGCTGGTCTTTGATCTGTCTCCTACTTGCACGGAGAACTATACTGAAATGCTGGACTTCCTCTCACTCTTCTACCATTGCTCAAATCAAACGAGAGCTCCTTTTCCTACTATTCAAGGATCGTCTCAACACCAATTTCAACCATGTCAAATCCTGCTCTCGCTTCTTTTCCAGATGGCAAACCTTTATGCTTTCAGCTCTTTCCCCAGAGGAACAAGCCAACCTCAATCAATTTACGTTCTCATACTACAGAACTCTAACCCCAAATCTAGAGCCCACGGACCCTCCTATTGGGAAACCCACAACCAATGGTCTCTAGTTCTTTCCGGCTTCGGCCTGCTACGCAAATCTCTCTTCAGGATGTCTACCCGACCAGACCATCCATCTCTACCAACAGTGTGCAAAATCTCACCTTAATCTGCTCCCATTTCGGTCATGGAGCCCCTCTTACTTTAAAGTTGAAGTTAACAATACTTATTACACCTCCCTACCCCCTTTACTCCACCCCACCCACCCCTCCCAAGTCCAGCTGTTCCCCCCTTGCATTTTCCCGCAACCATAGGGGTTTTCTGATATAGTTAATTTACGCAGATCCATCCAGGTATCTTCTTTTGTTGATAACTTTTACCCGGTTGTGCTATGTACATCTTCTTTAATTACCTCACCCTGGTATACACGTCTACAACCCCTAGATTGCTACATTGTTACCTTGCTCTCAAATTACTTTGTAAAAAATGTCTTTACAAATGCTTTTCTTTTGTTATTATGCTTCGCTTTTTATATCTTAATAAAAACTTTTTGAAAAAAAATAAATAAAGAAAGAAGTTTGTGAGAAGTCTGTGTGAATATGAGCAAAACTACTTCATTCTTCTCACATTATAAAGAAGAAGAGAGTGCGCTGTATTAAACTATTTTTTACATTGCACCATGATGAAAGTGCTGAATCCATTGCAAACACTAATTTTACTAGACCGAACTGTTCTGTCTCGGAATTTCTTCTGAGCATGCGTGGCACTTTGTGCGTCGGAACTGGCCACACACAGTCAGAATTGACACGATCGGATTTTATAGCCTGCTCTCAAACTTTGTGTGTCGGAAAATCCAATGGAAAATGTCCGATGGAGCCCAAACATGGTCGAAATGTCCGACAACACACTCCGATCGGACATTTTCCATCGGAAAATCCGACCCTGTGTACGGGGCATTAAGCCCCACACACACGATCGGACTTTGTACAAACTTTCCCATGGATTTTTGTACAAAGGGCGTTGGCCGTAAACTAATTAAGCATACACACGGCAGGACTTTTTCAGCCAACTTTGACCAAATCCCGTGGTTTTTCAGCTCTTTACCGCCACCCTTTGGTCAACTTCTGTATTGTCTGATCTTTTGCATTGGTTCTGAGCTTGCGTGTTTGTACCATGGATTAGAGTCCTATAGACTTGTGTACACACGATAGGATTTTGCACCATAAGACTTTTGTTGCCGGAAAGTTTGTCTGTTTGCACAGCCAACATTTATCCGATGAAAACCAAAAAGGTTTGTCCGATAGAGCATACACACGGTTGGATGTTGCCTTAAAACAGCTAATTTGCATGTTTGTTGTCAAAAAGTCCTATCGTGTGTATGGGTCTTTAGACACGTAAGGTTTCAGCAACCAGTGACTTCACATGTGCGCCCGTCCCCTGTAGCAAGTTTCTCTGCCCAACTCCGGCCCCCTACAGCTCGTTCCTTTTGCCAGCTCCCACCCTCTGCAGCTCCCTTCTCCCATCTCCCGGTACAAAACAGCACAAATGCAGCACTAAAAAAACACTTGAGTTTTTATTTGTGCTGATTGTAGGGGGGTAAGCTTCACTGAGCTATCCTCAATACCAGTTTTGTAGTAAAAAAAAAAAGGTAGATTATATTTTTGCTGTTGTGGCATGTTATAATGTTGAAAATATTAGTTATGTTTTGCACTCCTATTTATGAAATGTTTTTCAAATATAATTAGCATTGCTTTATGTGCAGTAATATTGCAGGAATACGCAGTCATTAGTAGTGTAGTATTGGATTGGAGATCTGTTGTGCGTCTATAATTTTTAGGACAGAGTAAAGAAAGGATTCTGTTAAAGGAAAGAGCAAGCTCTGTGATTTATGGATAAAGGTCATAAACACATTGTAGATGTCTATATTGCTGGGATGGCTTTTTCCTTTTTATTGTACTATGAAACTAATATTCCAGATGACTCAGATTTCTAATTTTGTAACATCAACAGAAATAAGCGCTTTCCCCTTAAAGCTGAACTCTGGTTAGTTAGAAATTCTGCCCATCAGTCTCTGCAACTCAGTCCACTATAACTGTCCATTTTTTTTTAATGCATAACATCATTGGTTTGATTCATAAATTTTAGCTATTTCTGAGCAGCCAGAAGGGAAATCATTAAAGCAGCGATGTCCTTTCCTCCCACTGAGAGGCACCACTGACATGAACTACAATTTCTATCATGTCATGGGAATTGTAGTTCTCAAAGGGCATGAATGTGGGTAGGCCGATGGGACAGACCAGGAGACCACTGGCTTGTCAATCAAATGATGCAATGACGGTGGGAAGTTCAGACTAGAACTCTGAGACTTCTGGGTCCTCCAACTACAGTAAGCAGCAACACAATTACGACCCCTCTCACAATAAAAGCAAATAAATGGGAAATTTCACAAGACCGATTGCCAGGAGAACAGCAGGCATACTGACCACTGGTCTTAAAAAGAAAGTAAAGTGATTGTAAACTATTACCTTGTGAAGAAACCCATTCAGTTTAGAGTAGAAATGAAAGACAAAACATTTGTGTATAGATTTAAAAAAAAAAACATTATATACACCTTTTTTTCTCATTTTATAAGTGACCACATACCCTCTGTTCTCAGCTGCATAAGAGCTGGGGGAGGAGAAACAGAAGCACACTGAGGTTCCCAGTGAAAGGCCAGTGCAGGGGAGGCATGTCATGACAACTCTGATCATTGGAGGAGAGCACACTGAGTTCCCAGCATATCTAGAGAACTGACCACATTGTGTTCTTATGCTTAGTGTGGTCAGTTTTTAATAGGAAAGCAAAGGGACTGGCAGGATGCCCCACAGATGCTATACAATTATATTTTCTCTAAAAATACACTAAAATCAGTAAATAGTGGATACAAAGTTCCTATTAAAGCTCAGTGTGTAAATAAAGTATTGGGGGCTTAGTCACATGGATGATGTGGTCTGTACAGTATCATTTATTTATGTGGCTGGAGCCACCTGGAGCTGTGTGCAGGCAGCCTATGTTATGCCACAGGGATGCAGCAGCTATACAAACACAGCCACAGGTTCTAATTTGACAGGTTTATGGATTTGAACAAAGGCAATGTGCATTCAAAGCCACACACCCCCACCTGCACACCTGCCATATTAGGAAATGTGGATGTGTTTGTACAGCCACTGTGTTGCCTTATGCCCCGTACACACGGTCGGATTTTCCGATGGGAAATGTCCGATCGGAGCGTGTTGTCGGAAATTCCGACTGTGTGTGGGCTCCATCTGACATTTTCCATCGGATTTTCCGACACACAAAGTTTGAGAGCAGGCTATAAAATTTTCCGACAACAAAATCTGATTGCGTCAATTCCGACCGTGTGTGGCCTGATCCGACGCACAAAGTGCCACGCATGCTCAGAAGAAATTCTGACACGGAACAGCTCGGTCTGGTAAACTTAGCATTCGCAATGGATACAGCACTTTCGTCACGCTGCAATGTTAAAAATGGATTAATACAGCGCACTCTCTTCTTCTTTATAATGTGAGAAGAATGAAGTAGTTTTGCTGCTCATATTCACACAGACTTCTCACAAACTTATTTCTTTACTATTTATCGGGATCCCCTCAATATATTTTGATTTGTCGCATCTGACAACATTATTTTGATGTTGTATTATTTTTTGGGGGGGTTTTAAGGCAGATTAGTTATTTATTTATTTTTTTTTCAAGGCTGATCTTTGTTTTATTGGATTTTTATTTGGACTCCAGAATATTTTTGTGTGTGTTTTTTGTGTCAAGTTACCACAACAACATTGATATGTTGTTATATTTAATCTGTAGGAGATTGTTTGGTGTTGTTGTCCCTTGTTAATTTCACATTGTATTTTAGAAATGTAAATGAATCGTCACCAACAAACTGTCCTTTTTGAATGAAAACACACATAGGAGAGTATAATTTTCTAAAAAAAAACATTTATTAAGGGCTCACAACTAAACAAAGAGGGAGGCAACGTGGAGAAACAGCAGAAATGGGTGAAGCCTTGGACCCCCAGGGCACACATCAACTATTTTGAAGCAAAATTGGTGGCCTGAGGAGTCCATATCTAAGGGAGTGCAGTCTGGTCCAGAAGTCCAGAGATCTGGAAAGCAGCAGATGACATCTGTGTCCCCAGGCTGTGGTCATTTGAGAGACTGCAGCTTTTGTCAGACCAGACTGAACCCAGGGCCATCACTCTCTTGTCTTCTTTCCACACTTCCTTCCACGCTGTGGCTGTGGTGGTGGAGTTGTGGCAGCAGGAGGAGGAGGGGCCAACTCACTCAGGTGGGTATTGGGTGTTAGTTCCCCACTCACCCCCTTACTTAGGACTTTATACTGAAGGTCCTCACATATTTTGCGTTGACCCTCCTGCATGCCCTGCAGTTTTGTGGCAGCCATGCAGGCAAAGGCCTCTTCAGGAGTGGGTAAGGCTCGGAGGGACACCGAAGCCTCCTGAATTAGCCTGAGTGCAGAATCCTGCATGTGAGAGGCCTTCCTCGCCCTTTTGTATGGAAGGCGGAGGGGAAAAACCTGCGATTCAGTCAGGCTGCGACTTGTCCCAGGCTTCTCTTGGCTGCCACTTAGCCCCACCTCCTCCTGGCTGCAGCTTAGCCCCGCCTCCTCCTGGCTGCCACATTCCAGAGTCTCCACCTGGCTGAGGTCTTCCTCTGTATGAAAAAGGGACATAGTTTTAGTATTTTTTCATCAATCACACCCAATTTTCATCTCCTCACTGTTGCAAATTGAATGTTAACAAATATAACAGACTATCATTCTGAGCCCAGCATTTTTCATTCTTGTCCCAATTTTGGGTGCCCACTACTGTCTATTGATATGAAAAACACTTTTTTCAATTAGTGATCAATAATAACATCTAGTAAAGATCATTTATTTATTGTCCAGAAATCTGTAGAAGAATGCTATACCTGACTCCAGCTGGGCTCCCCCACTTCTTCCTGGCTGGAAGGCCCAGGTTGGACATCGGAAGCCTCAGCTGGGGTGGAAGGAAGAGTGGAAGGAAGAGTGGAGAGGGATTCCCTGACTTCAGTCTGGTCTGACAGAAATCGCAGTCTCTCATAGTACCACAGCCTGGGGACATAAATGTCATCTGCTGCAGCTCCGGACCTCTGGGAATCTGTGACCTTCTTGCGCTCCCTAAGATAAGTGCTCCTCAGGCCACTAATTTTGACTTTTAAATAGGGGATGGTTGCTGTGGGGACCACCGGCTTCACCAACTCCAGCAGTTTCTCCAGCGCTGCCTGCCTCTTTTGTTTATTATTGTATTGGGGGTGTCTGACCTGCCACAGACAGGGCAGCTCCCTGTATTTGTCTATGATAAGGGGGAGGAAATTGTGGTCGTTGAACCCATCCAATTTCTCTGCAAGACAAAACACAAGACAAACCCTAATGTCAGGCCAAACTCTCCGAATCTTGTTACAATATAGGCTTCCATTTTGAAGCAGTATAGGCCCAAGTTTAGATCTTACCTTCGTTATCACGATCGGCGCCTCCAATGCTCCTTTCTCTGCTCACAGATCGTACATAATACGCACGCGTGTTATGCTTTATACACACTGCGCATGCGTGTAACTCCGCCCGCCCCTTACATTCTTTCTAGTCTATTCCCCGCCCCTTTTTGTATTGCGCAGTGGGGGAAGAGCACATGGCGGAGACACAAAAGGTGCGTGCTAATTACAGGAACGAGAAGGAGGAGGAGGAAAGCCCGGAGCCTGAAACGTCCCGATCCAGAAGGAGATTTAAGGCCTCAAATATGTCCTTTGTGGAGATGTTGGAGATGGTGGACATCCTGAAGAGGGCCGACTATGATGGGAAGTATGGACCTTACCCCAACCCCAATGTCAGAAAGGCCAAGATCATGGCGAAAGTGGTCAGGAGTCTGCACCGGAATTTCGGGGTACGACGATCGAAAGTTCAGCTCAGGGTGGTCGGACCTCAAATTACGAGAACATGAGCGGTACAGAAGGATCCAGAGAGTGCTGCAAAAAAGTAAGTAGTTGTGCTGTGTTCCTATTCTTTTTCTGTTTATTACATTCGTGCTGCTCCATGTGCTTTTCTTCAAAGTGTCCATTTTAAAATGGCAACTTTCATGTTCATGGGCACATTATTCGTTCGTAGCAAACACTTTTCTTTCGGCCTATAAAACACCATTGTTTTGGCCATATGCATTTGGCCACATTCTTTACGCCCTACTTGTATGAAACTAATTTGGTTGTGTAGATAGGTTTGTTACTAGAATGAAATGCAAACTAGATTCTGTGTAAGGAGAGGACACTGAGCAGCGGTTTTCACATCTGGACACTGGAGCACTAGTGTGGGACACCAGAACACCATTTTTATTAGGGGGCCCACACAGGTGCTCCAGTGTATACTATAGGGGGGTCTCCATCTGTGAAGCTTGTACCAAACAGGTAAAGTATTGCAGCTTGACAAAGGACACTGGAAATGCTACATTTTTGAACTCTGCCAAAATAGACAATTGTACCACACTTCCAAGAAATGTTTCATATTTATAGTACATAGCCATCAAATATCTGTGTGCTAAGTATAGCATTTTTGTTTTACATAGGGGAGAAAAGCCTCAGAGGACACCCCTCATCCGAGGAGACCACAGACCCCCCACCTCTGGAAGAAGGGGAAATCCCCCCAACCCAAGAAGAGCAGGAGGAGGAAGACGTGGTGGAACTAGTCACCACAACGGGTGAGTGTCTGCGACCACAGGCTCAGGTAAGAGATGGATGCCGGCATATTTTTTATACCTGTTTTTGTTTGTTTTCTCTCTTTTTAGGTGATCGTGATGTTGTGGATCCAGATCCTTTCACATCAGAAAGTGCCCAGATCCTGATTGGGGAGATCATGGGGTGTAATTTACAATTGGAAAACCTCAAGAAAAGCATCAATGATGTTATTCAAAAAAATAAAAACATCATTGATGTTTTGGGGCGAGTTTAAAACCCCTCCAAATCCCTTTTTTTTTGGTGAGCTACAAATTTCCAAATGTTTTAGCGATGTTTAGAAAAGCCAAATTTGGAAGATGCACACAGTGTGCAAACATGTGCTATCTGCCATCACGGTAGATCAATGGATGTGTTTTGGGGGTGCAACCCCTTCCTCAATAATAAAGTAGCTGAGAGGAAGGGCTTTCTCCCCCAAAACACGTCCCTTGATCCCCCGTGATGGCAGCTAGCACATGTTGACATTCGTAAATTGGTGTGCATCTTCCAAATTTGGCTTTTCCTGGGGTGACTTCACCCCATCTGAACGCAATATCAAACACAGTTCCTAAATACTCATGTCTGATATTGCCTTCAAGTTCTACCAAATGTGAACTTTGTAAGTTCAAGATTTGTGTCTTTCTTGTTGAATTTACACATGCCTGTTTTATCTTAAATTGACATTTCTATTTTTGATAATGCCACCCCAAAAATGGTTATACAACAAACATGTTGGTTTGTTTTAAAAACCATTTCTAAATGCACATGTGATTGTGATTGTGCTTGTATTAAAATGATTGTTAAGCAAGAATGTGTGGATTATTGTCTCAACGCTACAACACTTTTGTGGTGATGTAATTGCAGCTTTCATGGAAAATGGGGGTTATTTCCTAAGGGCAAATCCTCTTTGCACTACAAGTGCAGTTCCAGTCAGTTTCAAGTGCACTTGTAGTGCAAAGTGTCTTTGCCTTTAGTAAATAACACCCAACAGTGCTTTGTATAAGGTTACACAATGACGCCATTTGCAGGACTCCCCACATTTCTGTCAGGGTCAGCTAAAACAAACACAAGCAGTAAATGTCACCAAAGATTTAGTTTTTTTTGGATTTTATTTGATCAAGGCTTCACAAATTGTCTGGCATATTGATGGCCCCCTACCCGCAAAGAACTCACGGTATCGTAACCGGACATCAAGGGGCACTCAGGGAGGGCAAGCCAGGACGGCCACTTTCAAGCGCCGTCAGGGTTGTTTCATGTATAATTCCAGCCTCAGGCCCAACTGAGCCAGCATAGTTGGCAGAATGTTGCCATAAAAAGTTATGTAGAACACAGCACGCCAGAATTATATGATTCAGTTTATGGATGGGTGTCAGAAATAGGCGAAACCGGCTGGCCATGATTCCAAACGTGTTCTCCACCACTCTTCTGGCTCTGGCCAGCCGGTAATTAAAAACCCTCTGTTCCGGGGTGAGGGTCCTCATCGGGAATGGCCGCATAAGATGGTCCCCCAGCGCAAAGGCTTCATCTGCAACAAAGACAAATGGGAGTCCTTCCACATTCTCTTCTGGAGGTGGCAAGTCCAAGCTGCCATTCTGGAGACGCCTGTAAAACTCCGTCTGGGCGATGACTCCACCATCGGACATCAGGCCATTCTTCCCCACGTCCACATACAAGAAGTCCTAATTAGCCGACACCACCGCCAACATCACAATACTATTGAACCCCTTGTAATTATAATAGTACGACCCCGAGTTGGGTGATGGGACGATGTGGACATGTTTCCCATCAATTGCACCTCCGCAGTTAGGAAAGTCCCATTCCCAAGTCTGCCATTCCTGTGGCGTGGAAGGAAACTGTTGAGGAAAACCAAAAAAAAATAGTATTTTGGCACATAAACATGGAAAGCAGATTAGACACAAACATTCTTGGCCAAAATCCAGATAAAACATCTATTAACCACTTGACGACCGCCTCACGCCGATATACGTTGGCAAGGTGGCACGGACAGGCAAAATCACGTAGATATACCTGATCTGCCTTCCGTGGGTGGGGGGTCCGATCGGACCACCCCGGTGCCCGAGGCAGTCGCCATGTCTTCTTGGGCGATGAGAGGTGAGGGGGAGGCCATCCATTCGTGGCCACCCCCTCCTGATCGCTCCCGGCGAATGAAAATGCTTCCTTTCCCTCTGTAATGTAAACAGAGGGAGAGGAAGTGATGTCATCCCTCCTTGAGCCGGTCTTTTCGATCCGGCGCCGAGGAGAGAAGACATCAAGTAAGTCTGCACAACACTACACTAACAGTAGAACACACCAGGCACACTTGTCACCCCCCTTCACCCCCGATCACCCCCCGATCACCCCCCTGTACCCCCTGTCACACTGACACCAATAGCAGTTTTTTTTTTTGCATTGGTGTCAGTTTGTGACAGTTATAAGTGTTAGGGCAGTTAAGTTAGCCCCCTTTAGGTCTAGGTTACCCCCCCTTAGGTCCAGGGTACCCCCTAACCCCCCTAATAAAGGTTAACCCCGTTATCACCCCCCGTCACCAGTGTCGCTAAGCGATCGTTTTTCTGATCGCTGTATT
This sequence comes from Lithobates clamitans, assembly GCA_037952925.1. Taxonomy (NCBI): domain Eukaryota; kingdom Metazoa; phylum Chordata; class Amphibia; order Anura; family Ranidae; genus Lithobates; species Lithobates clamitans. Next base: position 417,338 of record JBBGZY010001469.1, read on the forward strand.
AGTGACACAGGTGACGCTAGTTAGGGAGGTAAGTATATAGGTTCGCTGTCAGTGTTTTATAGCGACAGGGACCCCCATATACTACCTGCTAAAGGTTTTAATTCCCTGATTGCCCCCTAGTTAACCCTTTCACCAGCGATCACCGTATAAGTGTTACGGGTGACGCTGGTTAGTTTGTTTGTTGTTTGTAGTTTATTATAGTTTATTATAGTTTTAGGGCACCCGCCGTTTATTACCTTATAAAGGTTTAACCCCCTAATTGCCTGGCGGTCTGCGTCGCCCCAGGCAGCGTCAGGTTAGCGCCAGTACCGCTAAAACCCATGCACGCAGTATACACCTCCCTTAGTGCTATAGTATCTGAGCAGATCGATATCTGATCCGATCAGATCTATACTTCCCAGCAGTTTAGGGTTCCCATAAACACAGTGTTAGCGGGATCAGCCCACATACCTGCTAGCACCTGCGTTTTGCCCCTCGGCCCAGCCCTGCCCAGCCCACCCAAGTGCAGTATCGATCGATCACTGACACTTACAAAACACTAAGCACACATAACTGCAGCGTTTGCAGAGTCAGGCCTGATCCCTGCGATCGCTAACAGTTTTTTGGTAGCGTTTTGATACAGTCGCTGACAGTCAGGAGCTTTTTTGCCTGTGAGTCTCACTAGTGTACCCCTAAATTTAGAGCCCAAAATGGCAAATCGAAGGTACACTAGTGAAGAGGCCTACATGTTTCTGAGCATGACAGATAGTGAAGAGGAAGTCACTCATCTGTCAGATTCAGGCTCAGAATACGATCCTGTAGAGGACAGCGGCTCCATGACAGATAGCTCTGACGACAGGGTTGTGGTCCCTGCTAAGGTCAGGCGTACCAGACCCCAAACTTCTTCTTCTGTCCTTGAAGTGCAAGAACCGCAGGGCTCTCGTATGGAGCAGAGAAGTACTAGTGCCGCTATTCCTTCTGGTGAACTGGCAAGCACCAGTGGCCTAGTACACCCTGGTTGTACATCCAGCACTGCAGTATCACGTGGTGACGTGGCGAGTCCCATAAGTGCAGTTCAAGCTGGCGAGGTGGCAAGCACAAGTAGTGTCCCGCTGCCACCAAGAAGACAAAGACAGGCCCGTTGTGCCCATAGTGCCCTTCCTGCTGCATTCGCCAATCCGAATTGGGAACCCACCACTTCTGCAGCACCCGTACTTCCCCCTTTCACTGGCCAACCCGGAATTAAGGTGGAAACAGTTGACTTTACGCCACTGGATTTTTATTCGCTGTTTTCACCGAAGATCTCTATAGATCTATTGTGGACCAAAGCAATTTATACGCTGGTCAACACATCGCCGCTAATCCCCAGTCCTCCCTTGCCAGAGATTGGAGACCAATTATGGTCTCCGAATTTAAGCTCTTTCTGGGCCTTTCCCTCAACATGGGCTTGAATAAAAAGAGTAAGTTGCGGTCATATTGGTCCACTGACCCAATTTACCATGCGCCCGTGTTCTCTGCCTCCATGGCCAGGGAACGATACGAGCAGATTTTGCGGTTCATGCACTTCAACGACAATGAACTCTGTCGTCCTCGTAGAGACCCTGGATACGATGGGCTTTACAAAATTCGGCCCCTCGTAAACCACTTCAACCAACGTTTTGCAGACTTGTTTACTCCCCATCAAGTTGTCTGCATTGATGAGTCCCTGATTAAATTTTCTGGCCGCTTGTCATTCAAACAGTACCTTCCCAGCAAGCTTGCCAGATACGGGGTCAAGATGTATAAGCTCTGTGACAGGGCCACAGGCTATACATGTAGTTTTATGGTTTACGAGGGCAAAGATAGTCACGTAGAGCCGACAAACTGCCCTGACTACATAGGAAGCGCTGGCAAGATAGTGTGGGACTTGGTGTCACCCTTATTCGGAAAGGGGTACCACTTGTACGTGGACAATTATTACACGAGCGTGCCACTTTTTAGTCACTTGTTTGATCAGCAGATTGGAGCATGTGGCATCGTGTGACTTAATCGCTGGGGCTTTCCCCAGCAACTTGTAGATTCCCATCTTAGGCTGGGGGAGAGAGCCTGCTTGAAGTGTAATAACTTGCTCGCTATGAAGTGGAGGGATTAGAAGAATGTTTTCGTTCTCACCTCCCTTCATGCAAACACGATGACCCAAATTACTACGGCGACTGGTGTTGTGGAGAAACCCCTCTGTGTCCATGAATATAACCTTAATATGGGAGGGGTGGACCTTAATGACCAGTTGTTGGTGCCGTACCTAGTTGCCCGTAAGGCCAGATGCTGGTACAAAAAAGTGTCTGTTTATTTATTTCAATTGGCTTTGCTGAACGCTTATGTGCTATACAGAGCTTCAGGACGGACTGGATCCTTCTTTACATTCCAGGAAGAGATCGTCAGAGCCCTTCTGTATCCAGACGGTGCTCCACCTCACCATCCCCAACCAAATGCAGTAAGCTGCATGAGAGGCATTTTCCTTATGCCCTCCTGAGTACCCCTACCCAAAAAGCCCCCCAAAAAAGATGTTGTGTCTGCAGCAAGCGCGGATTTAGGTGTGACTCCCGGTGTTATTGTCCCTCCTGTCCTGGCAATCCTGGTCTTTGCATGGGTGAATGGTTTGAACGCTACCATACACTAGTTGAGCATTAGCGTAGGGTACAGCACTGCACAGACTAGGACACACTTTCACAGGGTCTCCCAAGATGCCATTGAATTTTGAGAGACCCAAATCTGGAACCAGTTAAAAAAGTTAAAAGTTACTAAAAAAAGTGTAAAAAAATAAATAAATAAATAAAAAAAATAAAAACACAAAAAAATATAAAATAAAAAAAACAAAAATAGTTGTTGTTTTATTGTTCTCTCTCTCTCTCTATTCTCTCTCTATTGTTCTGCTCTTTTTTACTGTATTCTATTCTGCAATGTTTTATTGTTATTATGTTTTACCATGTTTGCTTTTCAGATATGCAGTTTTTTTATACTTTACTGTTTACTGTGTTTTGTTGGTAACCATTTTATTGTTTTCAGGTACGCCATTCAGCTGCAGAGCGGATTTATTTAACTTGACAGCAACAGCATTTGCTCCCACGATATATAAAGCTGTGACTCCAGCGCTGTCGGAGGTGATTTCACCACCACAGTTACATACTTCAGCATATATGCCGAAGCGTGGGGGCAGCAGTGGGTGGAGGAGCGATTTTCTCCTGCCTTTTGTGGGAGGATGCCCCCATGCTTCGGCATATATATATTTTAGGCACAGGTTGCATTACGGTAAATGTTTTATTTTTTACTATGTTTTTTTTTTGTATTTGCTTTGCAGGTATGGTAAGTCTTACTGTTATACTGTAATGTTACTTTGTTTTATTGTAACCATCATTTGCTTAGCAGGTATGCCATTCAGTTGCAGCGCGGATTTATTTATCTTGACAGCAACAGAGTTTGCTCCCACGATATATAAAGCCTCCAGCGCTGTCGGAGGTGATTTCACCACCACAGTTACATACTTCAGCATATATGCCAAAGCGTGGGGGCAGCAGTGGGTGGAGGAGCGATTTGCTCCTGCCTTTTGTGGGAGGATGCCCCCATGCTTCGGCATATATAAATGGTGCATGTATGCCCATCATTAGAAGTGGGTGGATGAAGGGAGGTATTCTAATGGTGGGCATACCCACCGATCAATATCTTTTTTCGTTCAGCCCACAGGCTGCATGAAAAAAAAGTTTACAATATATGCCCAACAAGGACCAGCAACGTACTGGTATGTTGCTGGACTTTGAGTGGTTATACCAGAAAATGATAAATGTGTGGTTATTCCTAGATACAACCCAACCTAAACTAGGTTAACCCCCACTGCGCCTTGGATTATGCAACTAGATGCTATTAAACATCCAGTACAACACCGCCTACCTATAGCTGCCACTTGACAAATAAACAATACTACAATGGAATTTAAATCTGTACTGAGTGATGAATGGTGATCACCTCCCGTGACAATTTAAATTGTGGCGCTAATCACAATACATCTAATTCACCCCTTACAGTGAAAAATAAATTGTGAATTAAACAAACTAAACTAATAACAACTGAAAACCTAACCACCTTTTTACTGGTGTATATCTACATGTGGTGTAATCCACCCTACATCCAAAAAATTGATTATTGTGAAAATATGTGCAAACACTCCCTTAGTGATATCCCCACATATTATTCAACATACGTATTGAATTGTATACACCATAATACATAACGTGACTCAGTGTTAAATTACTCAAAAATTGCTCATCCAAAATAACTCATATTTCCCTTATGAAAAATATTTTTATACAGTCTAAAAATAAGAGTGCAACAAATAGTGTCCGTGATGGTGATCAAAAAACAGCATATAAAGTGCCACAGCAAGTCCTTTTGTAGAAAAAATGTGAGGTCTTTTATTATGCTCTTCCACCACACCTTAGTGTTCAGTGACCACTCTCCCTATGGGCAGCCACTCACCAGCTCCTCATGCCTCCACTTTCGTGCGAGGCTGAAAGGCATAGATGGCTGTTGTAACCGGCCAGGGTTAAAGCATGTGAATCCAGGAGACTCGTTCCATATAAAAATAGAAAAACACTCCCAATAGTGTAATAACGTCAAACACTTTAATGAAACACACTGCAAATAACACTTCAACTATTCCACTCACATTGTGTAAAAAACTATTAGCACAGTAAACTCCACAGCAATCCGTCCAATATCACACAGCATCTGAGATCAACCTTCTAGGGGGTATGCGGTCACGGCGGACCCTCTAATGCAGAGCGTATGAAGTGTCTCTCACCCTCTCACCGCCTGCTAAACGAATGGGTAACGCTATCCCCCCTCTCTCGGTTCACCGTTCAGTTCGCTTCTTCCTGTCACTAGTACGTGGTGTTATCCTTCTTACGGCCACGCCCCCAACATGTTTCGGTACGCCTGTACCTTATTCATGGGATAGGCTGTCCTAGACATCCATCACTTCTTTTATTCCCTCCCCTCTCCAATCAAAATGAAGGTGTCTTAGTATGCGTGCGCACCTCTCTCTCGGTTGCCCGTTGATCAGAGACTCCTCAGTGCGCATGCGTGCGTATCACTCCAGCATCTGCGCTCTACGGGTGTCCCCGTGAGCGCAAACCCCCGCTGTTCTTTGTAACAAGCTACACACCACAGTGTAGATCAATCGTTTGGTACTGTGAGATCCCCACCATCCATCTCCAGAATGGTAGGTTGTCTAACAGCGCCATACACCCTGACATGTCAAAAAAACGTATACTGTGCGTTCCACATAATTAAAGTGATACACATACATAAAACCATATAATATGCTTGACATATATATCATAATCTCATCTCTTACAGATATGACTAAAAACCCATCCTGCGATATAATCAACATAATAAAATTAGAAATAACAATAAAAGTGATGTTTGCAAACCGTTTACCCTGGTTATGGTGAGAATATTGATACACATCAAAGTACACTATACCCGATGTGTATGGAAAAACAAGAATGGTCAACTTCAGCCCTCCAACCTTTACCTTCAACAAAGGCTGGAGGATATTTATTCCTAAAATCTCTAAAACTAATCGATTGGTCTATATTTATGATCACCCCTCAAATGGTGACCCTATTATTTAATTGTAGAACTTATGTAAAAAATTGTAAAAATCTAAAGTATTAATCCACTCATGACCGTATAAATGAGCATGTGGAATAACAATCCATAAAATATAACTACCTACAGAATCTATCTAAAAATCATTTAAAAAACAGTTGAGATCTAGCTCAATGTTAAGGCCTCTCGGGGTTAAACTCTTAAAGCGGAATATCCATTCCGTCTCTCTCCGTGATAGATCCCTTACCCTGTTGGCTCCATATATGTGTCTCTATATATGTCAAGCATATTATATGGTTTTATGTATGTGTATCACTTTAATTATGTGGAACGCACAGTATACGTTTTTTTGACATGTCAGGGTGTATGGCGCTGTTAGACAACCTACCATTCTGGAGATGGATGGTGGGGATCTCACAGTACCAAACGATTGATCTACACTGTGGTGTGTAGCTTGTTACAAAGAACAGCGGGGCTTTGGGCTCACGGGGACACCCGTAGAGCACAGATGCTGGAGTGATACGCACGCATGCGCACTGAGGAGTCTCTGATCAACGGGCAACCGAGAGAGAGGTGCGCACGCATACTAAGACACCTTCATTTTGATTGGAGAGGGGAGGGAATAAAAGAAGTGATGGATGTCTAGGAAGGCCTATCCCATGTTTAAGGTACAGGCGTACCGAAACATGTTGGGGGCGTGGCCGTAAGAAGGATAACACCACGTACTAGTGACAGGAAGAAGCGAACTGAACGGTGAACCGAGAGAGGGGGGATAGCGTTACCCATTCGTTTAGCAGGCGGTGAGAGGGTGAGAGACACTTCATACGCTCTGCATTAGAGGGTCCGCCGTGACCGCATACCCCCTAGGAGGTTGATCTCAGATGCTGTGTGATATTGGACGGATTGCTGTGGAGTTTACTGTGCTAATAGTTTTTTACACAATGTGAGTGGAATAGTTGAAGTGTTATTTGCAGTGTGTTTCATTAAAGTGTTTGACGTTATTACACTATTGGGAGTGTTTTTCTATTTTTATATGGAACGAGTCTCCTGGATTCACATGCTTTAACCCTGGCCGGTTACAACAGCCATCTATGCCTTTCAGCCTCGCACGAAAGTGGAGGCATGAGGAGCTGGTGAGTGGCTGCCCATAGGGAGAGTGGTCACTGAACACTAAGGTGTGGTGGAAGAGCATAAAAAAAGACCTCACATTTTTTCTACAAAAGGACTTGCTGTGGCACTTTATATGCTGTTTTTTGATCACCATCACGGACACTATTTGTTGCACTCTTATTTTTAGACTGTATAAAAATATTTTTCATAAGGGAAATATGAGTTATTTTGGAAGAGCAATTTTTGAGCAATTTAACACTGAGTCACGTTATGTATTATGGTGTATACAATTCAATACGTATGTTGAATAATATGTGGGGATATCACTAAGGGAGTGTTTGCACATATTTTCACAATAATCAATTATTTGGATGTAGGGTGGATTACACCACATGTAGATATACACCAGTAAAAAGGTGGTTAGGTTTTCAGTTGTTATTAGTTTAGTTTGTTTAATTCACAATTTATTTTTCACTGTAAGGGGTGAATTAGATGTATTGTGATTAGCGCCACAATTTAAATTGTCACGGGAGGTGATCACCATTCATCACTCAGTACAGATTTAAATTCCATTGTAGTATACCAGAATGATGCCTGCAGGTTTAGGTATCATCTTGGTATCATTCTTTTCAGCCAGCGGTCGGCTTTCATGTAAAAGCAATCCTAGCGGCTAATTAGCCTCTAGACTGCTTTTGCAAGCAGTGAGAGCGAATGCCCCCCCCCCACCGTCTTCCATGTTTTTCTCTGGCTCTCCTGTCCCAACAGGGAACCTGAAAATGCAGCCGGTGATTCAGCCAGCTGACCATAGAGCTGATCAGAGACCAGAATGGCTCCAAACATCTCTATGGCCTAAGAAACCGGAAGCTACGAGCATTTCATGACTTCGCCGGATGTAAACAGCGCCATTGGGAAATTGGGAAAGCATTTTATCACACCGATCTTGGTGTGGTCAGATGCTTTGAGGGCAGAGGAGAGATCTAGGGTCTGATAGACCCCAATTTTTTTAAAAAGAGTACCTGTCACTACCTATTGCTATCATAGGGGATATTTACATTCCCTGAGATAACAATAAAAATGATTAAAAAACATAAAAATGAAAGGAACAGTTTAAAAATAAGATAAAAAATCAAAAAAATAATAAAGAAAAAAAAAAAAAAAAGCACCCCTGTCACCCCCTGCTCTCTCGCAAAGGGGAACGCAAGCGTCGGTCTGGCGCCAAATGTAAACAGCAATTGCACCATGCATATGAGGTATCACCGCAAAGGTCTAATCGAGGGCAGTAATTTTAGCAGTAGACCTCCTCTGTAAATCTAAAGTGGTAACCTGTAAAGGCTTTTAAAGGCTTTTAAAAATGTATATATTTTGTCGCCACTGCACGTTTGTGCGCAATTTTAAAGCATGTCATGTTTGGTATCCATGTACTTGGCCTAAGATCATCTTTTTTATTTCATCAAACATTTGGGCAATATAGTGTGTTTTAGTGCATTAAAATTTTAAAAAGTGTGTTTTTTCCCCAAAAAATGCGTTTGGAAAATCGCTGCGCAATTACTGTTTGAAAAAAAAATGAAACACCCACCATTTTAATCTGTAGGGCAATTGCTTTAAAAAAATATATAATGTTTGGGGGTTCAAAGTAATTTTCTTGCAAAAAAAAATAATTTTTTCATGTAAACAAAAAGTGTCAGAAAGGGCTTTGTCTTCAAGTGGTTAGAAGAGTGGGTGATGTGTGACATAAGCTTCTAGATGTTGTGCATAAAATGCCAGGACAGTTCAAAATCCCCCCAAATGACCCCATTTTGGAAAGTAGACACCCCAAGCTATTTGCTGAGAGGCATGTCGAGTCCATGGAATATTTTATATTGTGACACAAGTTGCGGGAAAAAGACAATTTTTTTTTTAATGCACAAAGTTGTCACTAAATGATATATTGCTCAAACATCCCATGGGGATATGTGAAATTACACCCCAAAATAAATTCTGTTGCTTCTCCTGAGTACGGGGATACCACATGTGTGAGACTTTTTGGGAGCCTAGCCGCGTACGGGACCCCGATAACCAAGCACCGCCTTCAGGCTTTCTAAGGGCGTACATTTTTGATTTCACTCTTCACTGCCTATCACAGTTTCGGAGGCCATGGAATGCCCAGATAGCGCAACCCCTCCCCCAAATGACCCCATTTTGGAAAATAGACATCCCAAGCTATTTTCTGAGAGGTATAGTGAGTATTTTGCAGACCTCACTTTTTGTCACAAACTTGAAAATTGAAAAAAGAAAAAAAAATACATTTTTCTTGTCTTTCTTCATTTTCAAAAACAAATGAGAGCTGCAAAATACTCACCATGCCTCTCAGCAAATATCTTGGGGTGTCTACTTTCCAAAATGGGGTCATTTTGGGGGGGTTTTGTGCTGTCTTGGCATTTTATGGCCTTCGAAACTGATAGGTAGTGTTGAGTGAAATCAAAAATTTACGCTCTTAGAAATCCTGAAGGTGGTGATTGGATTTCGGGGCCCCGTATGAAGCTAATCTCCCAAAAAGTCCCACACATGTGGTATCCCCGTACTCAGGAGAAGAAGCAGAATATATTTTGGGGTGTAATTCCACATATGCCCATGGCATGTTTGAGCAATATATCATTTAGTGACAACTTTGTGCAAAAAAAAAAAAAAAATTGTCACTTTCCCACAACTTGTGTCAAAATATAAAATATTCCATGGACTCAACATGCCTCTCAGCAAATAGCTTGGGGTGTCTACTTTCCAAAATTGGGTCATTTGGGGGGGGGGTTTCTGCCATCTGGGCATTTTATGGCCTTCAAAACTGTGATAGGTAGCGAGGAGTGAAATCACAACTTTACGCCCTTAGAAATCCTGAAGGCGGTGCTTGGTTTCCGGGGCCCCGTATGGGGCTAGGCTCCCAAAAAGTCCCACACATGTAGTATCCCCATACTCAGGAGAAGCAGCTACATGTATTTTGTGGTGCAATTCCATATATGCCCATGGCCTGTGTGAGAAATATATCATTTAGTGACAACTTTGTGCAAAAAAAAAAAAAAATTGTCACTTTCCCGCAACTTGTGTCAAAAAATACAATATTCCATGGACTCAAAATGCCTCTCAGCAAATAGCTTGGGTTGTCTACTTTCCAAAATGGGGTCATTTGGGGGGTTTTGTGCCATCTTGGCATTTTATGGCCTTCAAAACTGTGATAGGTAGTGAGGAGTGAAATCAAAAATGTATGCCCTTAGAAATCCTGAAGGCAGTGCTTGGTTTTCGGGGCCCCGTACGCGGCTAGGCTCCCAAAAAGTCCTAAACATGTGGTATCTCTGTACTCAGGAGAAGCAGCAGAATGTACTTTGGGGTGTAATTCCACATATGCCCATGGCATGTTTGAGCAATATATCATTTAGTGACAACTTTGTGCAAAAAAAAAAAATGTGTTACATTCCCGCAACTTGTGTCAAAATATAAAATATTCCATGGACTCAACATGCCTCTCAGCAAATAGCTTGGGGTGTCTACTTTCCAAAATGGGGTGATTTGGGGGGGGGGGGTTGTGCCATCTTGGCATTTTATGGCCTTCAAAACTGTGATAGGTAGTGAGGAGTGAAATCAAAAATTTACGCCCTTAGAAATCATGAAGGAGGTGCTTGGTTTTCTGGGCCCCGTGCGCGGCTAGGCTCCAAAAAGTCCCACACATGTGGTATCCCCATACTCAGTAGAAGCAGCTAAATGTATTTTGGGGTGCAATTCCACATATGCCCATGGCCTGTGTGAGCAATATATCATTTAGTGACAACTTTGTGCAAAAAAAAAAATTGTCACATTCCCGCAACTTGTGTCAAAAAATAAAATATTCCATGGACTCAACATGCCTCTCAGCAAATAGCTTAGGGTGTCTACTTTCCAAAATGGGGTCATTTGGGGGGGGTTGTGCCATCTGGGCATTTTATGGCCTTCAAAACTGTGATAGGTAGTGAGGGGTGAAATCAAAAATTTATGCCCTTAGAAATCCTGAAGGCAGTGATTGGTTTTCGGGGCCCCGTACATGGCTAGGCTCCCAAAAAGTCCCACACATGTGGTATCCCCGTACTCAGGAGAAGCAGCAGAATGTATTTTGGGGTGCAATTCCACATAGGCCCATGGCCTGTGTGAGCAATATATCATTTAGTAACAACTTTTGTAATTTATTTTTTTTTTGTCATTATTCAATCACTTGGGACAAAAAAAAAAATATTCAATGGGTTCAACATGCCTCTCAGCAATTTCCTTGGGGTGTCTACTTTCAAAAATGGGGTCATTTGGGGGGGGGGGGGGGTTGTACTGCCCTGCCATTTTAGCACCTCAAGAAATGACATAGGCAGTCATAAACTAAAAGCTGTGTAAATTCCAGAAAATGTACCCTAGTTTGTAGACGCTATAACTTTTGTGCAAACCAATAAATATACACTTATTGACATTTTTTTTACCAAAGACATGTGGCCGAATACATTTTGGCCTAAATGTATGACTAAAATTGAGTTTATTGGATTTTTTTCATAACAAAAAGTAGAAAATGTAATTTTTTTCACAATTTTCGGTCTTTTTCCGTTTATAGCGCAAAAAATAAAAACCGCAGAGGTGATCAAATACCATCAAAAGAAAGTTCTATTTGTGGGAAGAAAAGGACGCAAATTTTGTTTGGGTACAGCATTGCATGACCGTGCAATTAGCAGTTAAAGCGATGCAGTGCCAAATTGGAAAAAGACCTCTGGTCCTTAGGCAGCATAATGGTCCGGGGCTAAAGTGGTTAACCACTTCAATACCAGGCACTTAGGCACCTTCCTGCCCAGCCCAATTTTCACCTTTCAGCGCTGTTGCAATTTGAATGACAATTGCGCGGTCATGCTACACTGTACCCAAACAATTTTTTTATCATTTTGTTCCCACAAATAGAGCTTTCTTTTGGTGGTATTTGATCACCTCTGCGGTTTTTATTTTTTGCGCAACAAATAAAAAAAGACCGACAATTTCGAAAAAAAACAAGTTTTTCTTTGTTTCTGTTAAATTTTTTTGTAAATAAGTACGCTTTCTCCTTCAATAATGGGCACTGATATAGCTGCACTGATGGGCACTGATACGGCGGCACTGATGGGCACCGATCAGGTGGCACCAATGAGGTGGCACTGATGAGGTGGCACTAACGGGCACTGATGATGGGCACTGATAGGCGGCACTGATAGGCGGCACTGATGGGCACTGATAGGCGGCACTGATGGGCACTGATAGGTGGCACTGGTATGCGGCACTGATGGGCACTCATAGGTGGCACAGATGGGCACACATAGGCGGCACTGATGGGCACTTGTAGGTGGCATTGATTGGCATATATGGGTGGCACTGATGGGTATTTGTGTGGCACTGATGTGTGGCACTGATGGGCACTGATAGGTGGGCACTGATGGGCACAGATGGGCACAGATGGGCACTGACAGGTGGCACCAATGTGCAATGACTGGTGGCACAGTTGGGCAATGACAGGTGGCACTGATATACATTGCTGGGCATTGCTGTGCATTGCTGGGCATATCATGGGCATACTGGTGCCAATCAGTGCCCATTTGTGGGCACCGATTTGCACAGATTGGGCACATGTGGATGGCCATGGGGTACATACCTGGCCATCCACGTTGCCCCTTCCCTGGTGGTCCTAGTGGCATCCCTGGTAGTCCAGTGGGGTGATCTGCGGGGGGGCTGCGCTGATAAACAATCAGTGCAGACCCCCCCTGCCAGGAGAGCCGCCGATCGGCTCTCCTCTACTTGCGTCTGTCTTCCTATTGACAGCGTGATCAGCCGTGATTGGACACGGCTGATCACGTGGTAAAGAGCCTCCGCCGGAGGCTTTTTACCAAGATCAGTGTAGCGGTGTGTCAGACTGACACACCACTCCACCGATCGCCGCGATGCGCGCCCCCGGGGGCGCGCTGCGTCATGTTATCCTGCTGGACGTCATATGACGCCCAGTCAGGATAACACAACCACTTCCCGGACGTCAATCCGCTATAGGGCGGGCGGGAAGTGGTTAAGGGGAATTTTACAACACCAAAGTATAAGTTACACCTATCATATTCCCCCTCCCCCCTCTCATGGGCCATTTATAACATTATAGGGGGGATCTTGGACAGATAACCCTCTTCACTTCATTGAGAGATGAATGCCTAAATACAGGGTATTACTTTGAACAGCCCCTCCTTAGTTACACTATTGGCAGCCCACTGGACAGGTAAGAAGTGTCATAATACAAAGATAGAAATACACACTGTACACATTTGAGCACATTTGGACATTCTGCTATTACCTATCAAGATAATAATAGGATACAAAAACTTGAAACAGTACCATTTGCAAGTATACAGGCAGGCCCTACTACATGCTTTGGGGAATTCATCCATAAATCTCACCACTAAAGAGATGGGTATAGTGTGTATGGCTTTGGCAAAGTCAGCAGATAGATGATTGAGGATAGATAGATAATTGGTATCAGCTGACTTAGCAGTTGGGGGGAGGGAGGGTTAATAAAAATGATTTGGGGACACTACAAAAAAAAGCCTCTGGCACTCTGCCTGAATTTAATGCACAAATCACATTTCTAATCATTTTAGGGGGTGTTTGGGGTAAAGCACTACTATGGAGCTGATAAAATACATTGTTAAGTGACTACATGAGGTGAATATAGGGCCAGGAGAACATGCTGGGGAGGTAAGTGAAGGCAAATATGTATGAAGGACGAAAAAAATTACATAAAAATCCAGCATGCATGAGGGCAAAGGGGACATTCACAGCATATTACAATCATGGTAATTAGGGAATGAGGAAAGAAATACAATATATTAGCAAACATTAAATACAATAAAAAGTGATATTAAAGGATAAATCTTACCTTCATATACTCCTTCTGCAGAACCCGGATGATGGCAGAACAGGTCTCTGGGATAATGATCCCCAGAGCCTGGTGGGAGATGCCTGTCGAGAACTTCAAGTCCTGCAGGCTTCTCCCTGTCACCAAGTACCGCAGGGTGGCGACCAGCCTCTGCTCCGGAGTGATGGCTTGCCTCATGCAGGTATCCTGCCTGCTGATATAGGGGGTCAACGAAGCCAACAAACGGTGAAATACGGGGTCCGTCATTCTGAGAAAGTTCCTGAAATCATCAGGATTATTCTCACGGATCTCACGGAGCAAAGGCATATGAGAGAACTGGTCACGCTGAAGCAACCAATTCTTGGTCCATGAACTCCTCCCCACCCTGTTCATGGACTAGACTTGTGTCAAGGTCAGGACCTCAACACCAAGCCCTCACACAGCACGAACTCTACGAGGAGTACGTATACGCAACATGGCTAGAAAATGGTCGGCTGCTCAGTACGAAGTAACAGAACGCACTGAAGAACAGCAAGGCCTGTGAAGAGCGACCTGAAAAACAGTAATGAATGAACAAGAACACACTGACAAGTCAATGGTACTCGCTGCACGCACTGAAGAGCAGATACAAACCCACAAGCACAAACTGAACCGCAGAAAATGATCTCAAAGCCATGAGTCTAAAAAAGCGCGAATCGTCTCCCACCAAACTTTTACTAACACGAGATTAGCAAAAGGAGCCCAAAGGGTGCCGCGCTTGGTTCTGGACTGGCCTTTTCTAGTCTTGTCGTACGTGGTGTACGTGACCGCGTGGTTGGCGATCGGAAATTCCGAAAACTTTGTGCGACCGTGTGTACGCAAAACAAGTTTGAGCCAACATTCGTCGGAAAAAATCCTATGTTGTCGGAATGTCCGATCAATGTCCGACCGTGTGTACGGGCAATAGAGTAACAGTTGGCTCCAGCTGCATGAACAATCCACTCATTCTCACGGCCAGAGTACCTGTGTGAATGAGTCCTTGGGGCTCATTCACACAAGTATTTTGGGGAGGTAAAAACCCCATGGTTGAGCTCGGCTTTTACCACCCACCAACCACTACCACCTTTAGCAACAGAGGCAGTGGCTAGGGGTGCACACATGTCACAGTCACAATGCTATGCTTGATAGCCACAGCAGAAATTATACTCCCATTGAACAAGACCTATTTAAGTGAATAGTGCAGCTGCATGCAAAGTATGTGGTTCTGGCACGCTATTGCGGGGTTAAAGCAGATGGTGAGGAGGCATATTTCATTAAATGCTTTCTGAAGAACAATTCAAATGCTGACTGCTGTTCAGAGAGCAATACACACATGATCGAGTCCTTTTTTTAAATTTTTATTCTTTTTTAAAATTTTAATATTTTTTACATTTTTTTTTTAGAATTTTATTTTTTATTTATATATATTTTTTTTATTTTTGTATTTTTGTATTTTTTTTACAGCCCTGTTTGGGGGCTTTGGAGAAAAAACAAATGATGTCTCACATTTGAGACTGAGCAAGGGACTGAGAACAGACATTCATCAGTCCCTTTCTCTGCAGCCTCAACTGCATGGATGAATGATTAAGAAGTTCTTTGAGGCTTCCTGTTCATTCACAAACTGAAGCAACAATTTACTATGATTCAGTGATGAAAAGACACAGTGAATAATTGGTACCGGTTGCTTACTGTGTTCATTCAGGAAAGAAAGGCACCAGTAAATAGAACATATTTTATTTATAGGCCCCTCCCCCCTTCCCATGTTTTCCATCATAAAACAACCCCCTGTATATCCTCAGGAGCTGGCAGCAGGAGAGGAGGGAAGGGGCATACAGGAGTCCTGGACAGCAAAGAGGCGTGGCACAGATTCTAGAACTGATTCCCCTGCAGAGCAGTTGGAGGGAGAAAGAGCAGTAGAAGTTGGTAGCACCGCAGGTGTCCGGGGCCCCTTTTGAACTGATGGGGCCCGGTCCTGGTACAGGTGGGCCAGCTGTACTGCCTTATCAGAGGCGCTGGGATCAGTTAGGGCCGGTTCACATCAGAACGCATGTAATGCCCATTTCTGACACTAACTTTGCAATCTGCTGCTGGTGCTCATAAACTGGTAATGGCACCCCAATCGCAGGTCGCAAATGCAGTGCGTTTGCAGGCACTGAACCACATGGTACCACAGTGATTTGGTGCGGTGCACTTTTGAAAAGTAGTTCACTACTACTTTTACTGTGTTCTGGTGTGATTTACAGCCCATTCAAACAAATGGGCTGCAAAATCACACTGCAGGAATAGCATAGGAACGTGTACCATGTTCTTGTGCGGTTTAGGTATAAACTGCCCCTTAGTGATGATCATACGTGTGCGAACAGGGTGTGCCTGGGCACACTGCTGTAATCACCCCATGTATCACAGATTCCCCCTGTTGCCAGTCCCCTTGCCTCCCCCCTCACGGCACTGCTGGATTCTCTCCTCTCCCACTGGCTGCTTCTGCAGGCACACAGGCTGGAATTTTAATATGGAGAGCGATGGCAGGGGCTGGTAAATATGTAATTTACCTGCCTCTTCCCTTTCTGAATGAACACAGTGAGTGATCGGTACCAATCGCTACTATGTCCATTTATAGCTGAAGCATAGTAAACTGTTTTTACTATGATTCAGATTGTGAATGAACAGGAGGCCACTCAGTACAGGGCCCTTCCCATTCATTCAATGTCCAGTACACCTGAGGCTGGGGAATCTCTATATTGTCTCTTTCTATATCTCAAAAGTGAGACATCAGGGGTCTGTTTAGACTCCTGATATTTCAGCAAAGCCCAAATATGGGGCTCTTAAAAGAATTGTGAAATAAAAAATAATATTGTAAAAAATTATTTTAAAAATTAATTAAAAAAATACTGACACCATCCACTCCCCTACTGACACCATTCTCTGCCCTACTGACACTGTCCTCTGCCCTCTGTCCTACTGACACTGTCCTCTTCCATGAAAAGAAAGAAAAAAAGAGCGCACCAGCCTAGTGCATTATCCTTGACAGATTTATTGATTAAAAACAAGATAAAATCTACTCACAAAGGTCGAAGAGAAAATCGCATTGTATATGACACAGAGGCGAAAAATCCAGTGGTAGCAGTTTTCCAGGTCCCAGGAAGGAGGCGTACGGACTACTGCTGGCTAACGCGTTTCGAAGGTTACCCTTCTTCATCAGAGCCTTAGTAGTGTTAGTCTCCTGCTGGCTTTTATACATGTGTCCATCTAGACAAGACTGGTCAGATTGATTCTGAGGCTCCTCCCTTAATTAGTGGGTCTCTGAGAGGGGTGGGTCTTGGCTTTGTTGTCATTATTGTAGGGCCATAGTGTATTTATTTTTAAAAAGTTATTAAAAAGCTTTTTACATTTAATATGATTTTAGTCTAATTTATAATATAATTTTAATTTTAGTTGTAGTTTCTAGTTACTAGTTCTAGTTCTGGTGTTTTAATTTTAATTTTTAATTTTTAATTTTTAATTTTTAGTTTTTAATTTTTAATTCCTATTTAGATCAGCGGCCATGCATATAATCAGGAGTGCAAGCATCCAACAACAGATAGACTGAAATACTCCTGTCAATACTATTAAGTAGATGGGCCAAGGCATATCAATATGTTCCTTAAAGCTCCTCTCCCCTCTCATCTTTAGATTATAGACATCAGAAGTCACTAATCAGGGGTCTGAAATCAGAAATAAAGTAGCATACCTTATGATATCTGATGACAGCTTATTAGCTCGGGCTAGGTGTCTCTGTGGGGACTGTGGCTGTACCGGCTCCCATTGCTGACAGATCCTGGCCGGTGTCTCGTTCCTGTGCCCTGTAGAACCTGGTGGAATGCACGCCGCTCCTTTACTTCCAGGTTGCGGTCCACAGGGCGGAAGTGCGGTCGTGATGTCATATCCCGTGCGCCCTTTGGCGCTCGATATTGACATAGTATAGTAAACAATAGCCTCCATTTTGCCATAGGCAAAAATAGAGGCCAAAGTCAGACAGAACCGTCTGAGCTATAAATTAAAGAAGGGTAAAAGCATATATGTATATATGTATGTAATAAAACAGAGAAGGAGGGGATAAGCTCAAAGACCGGATGCTAGACATAGTAATCTAGATATAAACTAGATGGAGATTAAGGGACTATTAGAAAAAATGGTTATAGAGTTATAACTAGAAGGTGACAGTATCCTGAATGGTTCTAGAGTTGTAACTAGAAAGTGACAATATCCTGAACTCATGTATTTGGAAGCCAGCAAGAGATGTACCAAAATTAATAATAATAACAAGTAGTAATATAAAATATATACAATATACAATATATACATATAATGTATTATATATTGTATAATGTATAGAATATATATAAAAATACACATACATCTACATAGACATATATGCGCATAAAAATCAAGTTTAAAAGGCAATATTAAAAATAAATCCGTATAGAAGTACATAAAAGTATGTGTACTTTGCCAGCATAATATAAAAAGGGGGTTTGTTATACCCACATATATATGAAAAATGCATAAAGTGGTTTTGTATATTATTTCGGGTATACCCAGGGGTTATTTGGTAGACATCAACGAAAGGGATAACAGAATCATTGGATAACAATAAAGATTAGATTACGTTAGGTTAGATGAAATTATAGAGAATTGGTTAATTGTATTGGATGAAATGGATATGGATATAATATATTATTTATAGAATATTAGATAGAACCATTGCCTACAGATATATGTATACATATATAATATACATATATACACATATGATTATACGTGTAAACACTCATATATAGGCACACACATACACACAATCACGTGAAGGACCCGTATATGTTGTGGTCTAATCTTATGATAGATGTATATTGGGCATACCCTGTAAAAGGGGTATTACATTGATGTAATCTATTAACTAAAATACATGATCTAATAGGATATGGCTTAAAAAATGGAAATGAAATAATGGTACCTTCATAGCTCTATGTATAGAGTGATATAAGGGGCCTAGTGATAAACAAATGTCACAGCAATAATAGGTTTAGTGAATAGGTATAGTAAATTAAATGGATATAGAATAGAATAGATAAAATTAGCCCTCTACAATACTTAGTGCTAGCATTATACTATTTTGTTCTAGCGCTAGCATTATCTATTTTGTTCTTAGTGCTAGCATTATACGCATTTATGTTCACCAATTCTAACTCTCATCGGACGTTGTGTACGGCCTACGTACAAACGCCCACATGGACATACGATACCGTAGATGACATATTCTGTTCCACAGTTTATAAATTGTTTAATTTGGTGAACTCTCCCCTCTCTCCCTACTACAGTTTTTTTCCTATGCCACATGTACATGCATGTGGGCGTTTGTACGTAGGCCGTACACAATGTCCGATGAGAGTTAGAATTGGTGAACATAAATGCGGCATCATAAATCTAAGAGACAAATATCCAGTCCCCCGACACTTTGTAGAGGCCCACCAAGGGGACCCCGCAGGCATGAAAGTATTCGGGATTGAGTCTATTGGAGGCGAGCTGGATACAGGAAGAAGACACCAGAGGCTATGCAAAAGAGAAGCCTTCTGGATCTTCACCCTCGGCAGTCTCGCCCCGGGAGGCCTAAACGAAGACCCAGAAATACACAAAATAGTATAATGCTAACACTAAGTATTGTAGAGGGCTAATTTAAAATCTATTCTATTCTATATCCATTTAATTTACTATACCTATTCACTAAACCTATTATTGCTGTGACATTTGTTTATCACTAGGCCCCTTATATCACTCTATACATAGAGCTATGAAGGTACCATCATTTCATTTCCATTTTTTAAGCCATATCCTATTAGATCATGTATTTTAGTTAATAGATTACATCAATGTAATACCCCTTTTACAGGGTATGTCCAATATACATCTATCATAAGATTAGACCACAACATATACGGGTCCTTCACGTGATTGTGTGTATGTGTGTGCCTATATATGAGTGTTTACACGTATAATCATATGTGTATATATGTATATTATATATGTATACATATATCTGTAGGCAATGGTTCTATCTAATATTCTATAAATAGTATATTATATCCATATCCATTTCATCCAATACAATTAACCAATTCTCTATAATTTCATCTAACCTAACGTAATCTAATCTTTATTGTTATCCAATGATTCTGTTATCCCTTTCGTTGATGTCTACCAAATAACCCCTGGGTATACCCGAAATAATATACAAAACCACTTTATGCATTTTTTATATATTTTATTGGGTATAACAAACCCCCTTTTTATATTATACTGGCAAAGTACACATACTTTTATGTACTTCTATACGGATTTATTTTTAATATTGCCTTTTAAACTTGATTTTTATGCGCATATATGTCTATGTAGATGTATGTGTATTTTTATATATATTCTATACATTATACAATATATAATACATTATATGTATATATTGTATATTGTATATATTTTATATTACTACTTGTTATTATTATTAATTTTAGTACATCTCTTGCTGGCTTCCAAATACATGAGTTCAGGATATTGTCACTTTCTAGTTACAACTCTAGACCCATTCAGGATACTGTCACCTTCTAGTTATAACTCTATAACCATTTTTTCTAATAGTCCCTTGATCTCCATCTAGTTTATATCTAGATTACTATGTCTAGCATCCGGTCTTTGAGCTTATCCCCTCCTTCTCTGTTTTATTACATACATATATACATATATGCTTTTACCCTTCTTTAATTTATAGCTCAGACGGTTCTGTCTGACTTTGGCCTCTATTTTTGCCTATGGCAAAATGGAGGCTATTGTTTACTATACTATGTCAATATAGAGCGCCAAAGGGCGCACGGGATATGACGTCACGACCGCACTTCCGCCCTGTGGACCGCAACCCGGAAGTAAAGGAGCAGCGTGCGTTCCACCAGGTTCTACAGGACACAGGAACGAGACACCGGCCAGGATCTGTCAAGCATGCACTATGACCCGCATGCTTGGCCAATCACAGCGCCGTCTGAACAGAGAGCCGTAATTGGCCAAAGCCAAGGACGCTTTGGCCAATTATGGCTCAGGGGATTTAGTACACGCCCCACACTATATAAGGCCGCCTGCACGGCGGCCCTGTGTAGTGTGTGTTCCGGCGTTCATTGAGAGAGAGAGAGAGAGACAGACAGTGACATTTGATTTGAGTTAGATAGATTAGGCAGAACAGTCAGTCAGTTTAGCTGCACTTACAGTGTATTGTGTATATATATGCATCCCAGGTGTTGCATATATATATATACACTGTATTCAGTTTAGCTAGATCCGTTCCTGTTATCTTCCTATTGAGAGGCAGGCTTGTCTTGTTACAGTATTTACAGCTACCTGAAGAAAATTGCTGGTGTTCTTTTGATCCTATTAGTACCACAGTCAGGCAGCTAGACTATTTACAGTTAGTGCAGTGCGTCCTGCTCACAGTGTTCAGCTAAAACTACAAGTTGGTGTAGTGAGACCTCTGCACAGTGTTCATCTCAAGCTACAAGTTAGTGCAGTGCGTCCTGCTCACAGTGTTTAGCTAAAACTATAAGTTAGTGCTGTGCGTCCTGCTCACAGTGTTCATCTAAAGCTACAAGTTAGTGCAGTGCGTCCTGCTCACAGTGTTCAGCTAAAACTACAAGTTAGTGCTGTGCATCCTGCTCACAGTGTTCAGCTAAAACTACAAGTTGGTGTAGTGAGACCTCTGCACAGTGTTCATCTCAAGCTACAAGTTACTGCAGTGCGTCCTGCTCACAGTGTTTAGCTAAAACTATAGGTTAGTGCTGTGCGTCCTGCTCAC
The DNA here is from genome assembly GCA_037952925.1 of Lithobates clamitans. Classification (NCBI taxonomy): domain Eukaryota; kingdom Metazoa; phylum Chordata; class Amphibia; order Anura; family Ranidae; genus Lithobates; species Lithobates clamitans. The sequence goes on from JBBGZY010001469.1 coordinate 438,853, forward strand.
AGTGTTCATCTAAAGCTACAAGTTAGTGCAGTGCGTCCTGCTCACAGTGTTCAGCTAAAACTACAAGTTAGTGCTGTGCGTCCTGCTCTCAGTGTTCAGCTAAAAATACAAGTTAGTGCTGTGCATCCTGCTCACAGTGTTCAGCTAAATCTACAAGTTGGTGTAGTGAGACCTCTGCACAGTGTTCATCTCAAGCTACAAGTTAGTGCAGTGCGTCCTGCTCACAGTGTTTAGCTAAAACTATGAGTTAGTGCTGTGCGTCCTGCTCACAGTGTTCAGCTAAAACTACAAGTTGGTGTAGTGAGACCTCTGCACAGTGTTCATCTAAAGCTACAAGTCAGTGCAGTGCATCCTGCTCACAGTGTTTAGCTACAACTATAAGTTAGTGTTGTGCGTCCTGCTCACAGTGTTCAGCTAAAACTACAAGTTAGTGCTGTGCGTCCTGCTCACAGTGTTCAGCTAAACCTACAAGTTGGTGTAGTGAGACCTCTGCACAGTGTTCATCTAAAGCTACAAGTTAGTGCAGTGTGTCCTGCTCACAGTGTGTAGCTAAAGCTACCTGTAGAAGGTTGGTGGTGTTCTCATACTACAGGCAGGCAGTTGATTTTGCTAGCTGCAGGCTCTGTGTCTAGTGCTGGTCGTGGAGACGGTGCATCCTCATCAGCACGTGGCCATGGGACACGCTTGGCCTTTTTTTCGGCAGCTGGCCGTGTTGAGCCGCAACATGCGGAAGACTTGGTCGAGTGGATGACCAAGCCGTCCTCATCCTCCTCATCCTCTCTCACCCATGCCCAGGGTACTTTGTCTGGCAAAGCAGCAGCCTCTTCCCTCGGCTCAATGTCATCAGTGACTCCTTCCCTAGCCCCACCATGTCCTTCTGAGGAGTCCCTCGAACTGTTTGACCACAGTGTTGGGTACATGCTCCAGGAGGATGCCCAGCGTTTGGAAGGCTCTGATAGTTAGTGCTGTGCGTCCTGCTCACAGTGTTAAGCTAAAACTACAAGTTGGTGTAGTGAGACCTCTGCACAGTGTTCATCTAAAGCTACAAGTTAGTGCAGTGCGTCCTGCTCACAGTGTTCAGCTAAAACTACAAGTTAGTGCTGTGCATCCTGCTCACAGTGTTCATCTCAAGCTACAAGTTAGTGCAGTGCGTCCTGCTCACAGTGTTCAGCTAAACCTACATGTTGGTGTAGTGAGACCTCTGCACAGTGTTCATCTAAAGCTACAAGTTAGTGCAGTGCGTCCTGCTCACAGTGTTCAGCTAAAGCTACAAGTTAGGGTAGTGCGTCCTGCTCACAGTGTTCACCTAAAGCTACCTGTAGAAGGTTGGTGGTGTTTTCCTGATCCTATCACAACCGCAGGCAGCTAAAAAAGCTACAAGTTAGTTTTTTGCGAGCTCTGCACAGTGTTCAGCTAAAGCTACCTGTAGAAGGTTGGTGGTGTTTTCATACTACAAGCAGGCAGTTGATTTTGCTAGCTGCAGTATCAGTACATATATATATATATATATATATATATATATATATATATATATATATATATATATATATCCCAGCTTAGTGCAGCTACAGGCCATTAGTATGTCTGGAAGGTCAAGAAGGAGAGGCAGACAGTCAGAAGCCAATACGAGAGGGCAAGCAGGCTCTGTGTCTAGTGCTGGTCGTGGAGACGGTGCATCCTCATCAGCACGTGGCCGTGGGACACGCTTGGCCTTTTTTTCGGCAGCTGGCCACGTTGAGCCGCAACATGCGGAAGACTTGGTCGAGTGGATGACCAAGCCGTCCTCATCCTCCTCATCCTCTCTCACCCATGCCCAGGGTACTTTGTCTGGCAAAGCAGCGGATTCTTCCCTCGGCTCAATGTCATCAGTGACTCCTTCCCTAGCCCCACCATGTCCTTCTGAGGAGTCCCTCGAACTGTTTGACCACCAGTGTTGGGTACATGCTCCAGGAGGATGCCCAGCGTTTGGAAGGCTCTGATGATGATACTGAGCTTGATGAAGGCAGTAACATGAGCACGGACAGAGGGGGTGCCCAAGAAGGACAGCAATGTGGCAGTCATGCTCCCCCTGCTGCAGCATACTGCCAGGTTTGCTCCAGTGATGAGGAGGGAGGGGATGATGAGGTCACTGACTCAACGTGGGTGCCTGATAGGAGAGAGGAGGAGGAGGAGGAGGCGGCACATCACCAACGAGGCAGGATGCCCTCCAGGGGCCAGCCTAAGGGCAGCACATTGACTGCATCACACCCCAAAGCTCCACATGTGCAGGGCGCTGCAGTCTCTGTGCGTTATTCAAAAAGTTCTTTGGTGTGGGCCTTTTTTGAGACGAGTGCATCAGATCGCACCGCTGCTATTTGCAACATATGTCTCAAGTGTATCTCGCGTGGCCAAAACATCTCCCGCTTGGGTACCACATGCTTGACTAGACATATGTTGACCTGCCATGCAGTTCGTTGGCAGGCGTATCTAAAAGACCCACACCAAAGAACAAAGAGGACCTCTCCTTGCTCCTCATCAGCTGAGATTTCCAACCCCACTAGACCTTCAGTCCTCTCTGAGACCTGCACTGAGAGGAATGAAGGTGTAGAATTAGGTGTGACACAGCCAAGTACTTGTGGGAAATCTGCTTTTGGTACACAAACGTCAGATTATACCAGGCAAATTTCCCTGCCCCAGCTGCTGCACCGCCGAAAGAAGTTTGCTCCCAGCCATCCACATGCCCAGCGGTTGAGTGCTAGCTTGGCAAAATTGCTAGCACTTCAACTGCTGCCTTTTCAGTTGGTAGACTCTGCCCCCTTCCGTGAGTTTGTGGAATGTGCGGTTCCTCAGTGGCAGGTACCCAAACGCCACTTTTTCTCACGGAAGGCGATTCCGGCTCTCTACCGGCATGTGGAAGGCAATGTCCATGCCTCGCTGGACAGGGCGGTCAGCAGTAAGGTGCCTATTACCGCTGACTCATGGTCCAGCAGGCATGGACAGGAACGTTACCTAAGTTTCACGGTGCATTGGGTGACTCTGCTGGCAGCTGGGAAGGATGCAGAACAAGGTGCAGTAGTGTTGGAGGTTGTTCTGCCACCACGCCTCCAAAATGCTAATGATTGTGACACACTCTCTCCTCCACCCCTCCTCTTCTTCTTCCTCCATGGCCTCTTCCTGTGCTTTGTCCTCGGAACCAGCGGTGCTCCGTAGCCATTCAAGGGGCTACGCAAGTACGCAGGCCAAAAGATGCCATGCGGTGCTTGAGCTGGTGTGCTTGGGGGACAGGAGCCACACTGGGGCAGAGGTTCTGTCAGCTCTGCAGGGGCAGGTTCAGAGGTGGTTGAGGCCACGCCAACTTAAGGCAGGAATGGTGGTTTGCGACAATGGCACCAACCTCCTCTCTGCCCTCCGACAGGGACAAATGACCCATGTGCCCTGTTTGGCTCATGTCCTTAGCTTGGTGGTGCAGCGGTTCTTGGGCAGGTACCTGGGCTTAAAGGATGTCCTGAGGCAGGCTAGGAAAGTCTGTGTGCATTTCCGCCGGTCATATAATGCCAGTGCTTGGCTGACGGACCTCTAACCTGCCCAAGAACCGCCTAATCTGTGACATGCCCACCAGGTGGAACTCAACGTTGGCCATGCTGCAGCGGCTGCACACGCAGCAGAGGGCCATCAATGAGTACCTGTGCGACTATGGCACCAGGACAGGGTCAGGGGAGCTTGTTTTTTTTTCCCCACGCCAGTGGGCCATAATCAGGGATGCATGCACTGTCCTGTCACCATTTGAGGAGGCCACGAGGATGGTGAGCAGTGACAGTGCATGCATCAGTGACACTGTCCCCCTTGTCCACCTGTTGGAGCACACGCTGCATGGAATAATGGACAGGGATCTTGAGGCAGAACAGAGGCAGGAAGAGGAGGACTTCCTTAGCTCTCAAGGCCCCCTTTATCCAGACAGTGTTCCTGCATGCCCGCCGATCACACAGGAAGAGGAGGAGGAGGAGGAAGATTGTGTCAGTATGGAGGTGGAGCCTGGCACTCAGCATCAGCAGCAGTCTTTAAGGGATCAGTCCCAAGAAACACATGGACTTGTACGTGGCTGGGAGGAGGTGGCTGCGGACCATGTTGTCCTGAGTGACCCAGAGGACTCCAGACCGAATGCCTCAGCAAACCTACGCTGCATGGCCTCCCTGATCCTGCAAAGCCTGCGTAAGGATCCTCGTATTCGTGGTATCAAGGAGAAGGACCAATACTGGCTGGCAACCCTCCTTGATCCACGTTACAAGGGTAAGGTTGCGGACCTTATCCTGCCATTGCAGAGGGAGCAGAGGATGAAACATCTTCGGGAGGCCTTGCAGAAAGGTCTGTGCAACACATTCCCAGAGACTGGGAGGTTACAAACTCCTGTTTCTGGACAACGTGTTGCTGAGGCTTCGGTCAGTCAAAGAAGGAGCGGTGGAGAAGGTGGCCGTCTGACCGATGCGTTCAGACAATTTTTTGGTAAGCAGCCCCAAGGTATGATCGGTTCCAGCAACCATCGCCAGCGTCTGTTTTACATGGTGCAGGAATACCTAGGGGCAAGATCAGACTTGGACACCTTTCCCACCGAAAATCCTCTGGGTTACTGGGTCTTGAGGATGGATCACTGGCCAGAGCTTGCACAGTATGCAATTGAGCTACTGGCCTGTCCTGCATCCAGCGTTCTTTCGGAACGCACATTCAGTGCTGCTGGAGGCGTGGTAACCGATCACAGGGTGCGTCTGTCCACGGACTCGGTCGATCGACTGACCTTCATAAAAATGAATCAGTCTTGGATCACCACCAGCTACCAAGCACCTGATGCTGATGTAACCGAATAATTTTTTTTGAAATCTCAGATCCCTTCAAAGACTGCCTATGCTGATGCTGAGTTACTATCCCTGAGTAATTATCCTCTTCCTCTTCAATCATCACGCTGATAGCTTGTAAGAACATTTTTGGTTCTGGGCGCCACCACCAGTGCCTAAGGCACAATTTTTCTGCACCTGTTTAACAGGGGCGTGTAATTTCAATTTTTGATGCAATACTTTGCAGCAGGGCTCGTTCCTGCGTTCCAACTAGAGTGTCTGTGAGGGGTTGCAGTGTTGTGGCACCAGCACCAGTGCCTAAGGCCCAATTTTTCTGCCCCTGTTTAACAGGGGCGTGTAATTACAATTTGTGATGCAATACTTTGCAGCAGGGCTCATTCCTGCGTTCCAACTAGAGTGTCTGTGAGGGAAAGACTGGAAGGCTGATTCACTACTGAAGATGGTGGGGGGAAGGGGGGATGGGGCGTGACCGGATGCTGAGATGAGAGAGGACGCCGTGACTGAATCCAGCCCTCTCCCCTCACTCCTTCTCTGACATCCGCCACAGCGTGATCCAGGAGACCTGCCGCAGAAGGCCTGAAGCGCTGAGTGAAGCCGCCGTGGACGTGACCAGCCGCCGCACTGAGCCGGGCCAGCCGCACGGTGCTCTCGCGAAGGAAACATTGGCGGCGCCTGTCCCAGTGAGAGTGGGGGGCACCGATACCCGGGATTGAGCAAGCGACACTGGAAATCCCCTGGAAGGTCCAAGCAGCAGAGGATCCTGCCCAGAGCCCGGAGCACCAGAGGGGTGAGTCAGTGGCTGTGTGCACACTCACATACAGCACATCTTCAACATAAAAAGGCTCAGCAGGAAAAAGACATCATTTCTGTAATTTCGGCAGGGGATTGGTGGTCATACAGGTCCCAGGGCAGGGACTAACACCATGCAGTGTTTAACAGAACACTAGTGGAAATGTCTAGGAAGAAGAGGATGGAGGATGGGCCAGTCCAACAAGGGACAGGGGCCCTTGGAACCCGCAGTGCCAAGGAGAAGGGGAACCAAGCAGCCACCAAACTAGAGTGCTTTGCGCACACCCCAAATCAAACCCCTAACAAACCTAGCAGCATAGGGGGGGGCAACAACAAGCGGGCCACCCTGGGAGGAGAAGTCAGACCCAGGAAAATGGGACTCTGGCAGCTATACCATCAGCTATACCATCGGCAGTCCCAGCAGCAGGAGGGACCCTGGATAAGCAACAAGTTTTGGGCCTGGAGGGGGCGGCAGGGGGAGGCCAGGGCAGCCCGGTAAATGAGAGGGAGCCATCCCTGCATGATATTCTTGTAGCCGTCAACACTTGCAAGCAATCAATCAACGAGCTGTCTGAGCAGCTTTAAGGCATTAGAGATGAACTGTTAACAGTTAAGGGGGAAGTGCGTACAGTTTGTACTCGGACAACAGCGCTCGAGGAGAGATTTAGTCAAATGGAGGATGATGTGTATCCGCTAAAACAAGAGGTAGCACTTATGAAAATCCAATTGAAGGACTGTTTGCAGAAAATGGATAGCATGGAGAACAGGCTACGCAGAGAGAACCTGAGGGTACTTGGGCTCCCAGAGGGATGTGAGGGGAATAACCCCATTCAATTCATGGAGGACTGGCTGAGGGAGAAACTCAGCAGGGACTCATTCTCTAACACTTTTGCTATTGAGCGCGCACACAGAATAGGCCCTAAAGCTCTAGCTCCAGGAGGCCATCCTAGGCCCTTTATTTTTAAGCTTCTATGTTTTCGGGACAAGGTCACTATTTTACAGAAAGCAAGAGAGTTAAGGAATATCCAGCACAACGGAGCCAGGATTTCAATTTACCCAGATTTTTCCCCCGAGCTACAAAGACAAAGAGCTAAATTTGGAGAAAGTAAACGGAAGCTTCAACAACTCAGAATCAATTATGCGCTCTTGTTCCCGGCACAATTGCGTGTCTCAGCTCTGGGGGAGGTTAGGTTTTTTTCTACCCCCAATGAAGTGTCAACTTGGCTAGAGAACAACGAAGAGAGAATTAGGCGAGGAGAAGGAAGTTAGGTGTCTTTTGGAACTTTTGCCTATTTGGTTTCTTTTTTTTTTATGGTGTCCTGCTCTTTCCTGACTTTTTTTTTTTTTTCTTTGGTCTACTGGATTTTTCTTTTTCTTTTTTTTTCCTTTGACGATGCCAATTGGGAATGGAGTGGGGGAGGGGGGAAGGGGGGGATTAAATAAATGGAATTATAATACACTAATAGTGATAAATGCACAAATTACACACACAGTAATAAGCACAAATATTTCTAGGGGGATTGTCCCCCCCTACTGGGTTTGGTTCACGGTTCTTTTCTTATACCTCAAAAGGTTTGGAAGGTCACAATAGAAGCTCGAGGGATAGGCCCAAAAGTGGGCACGGGGGTGCGGTGTGGGTGGGGGGGCGAGGGGAGGGTGGGGGGGGAGAAAGGGAGGGCTGCTGGGAGGGTGAGGGGGTATGGGGGGTGGGGGGTGGGAGGAAAGATGCACGAACATAATCAGAGATGGAAGGTAGGGAGTGTTGTTGTGAGAGGATGTGAGTGGATCCAGGTTGCCAGACTAAAGGGGTGGGAAAAAAATAGGATGGTATTCTGTATATTCCCCTATTGTACGTACAACGGGGGAGGGTTTGATAAGAGACTAAGATATTGCAAAGGCATTAGACCTAACGGCCCATGAGCATTGTAAGAAGGAGTGGTAGAATCCCGGATACGGGAAAACGGATTAATATATGCTCATGGAACGTTAGGGGGATAAAGGATAAACTTAAAAAACAAGTAATTTTTTCAACAGCCAAAAAGGAGACTCTGCCTCCAGGAGACCCATTTGGTAAAAGATATAACTGAAACATTAGGAAATAAGCAGTTTCGCATACAGTTTCACTCCACTCACTCATCATACTCAAGAGGGGTGAGTGTACTGATAAGCACAGATTTGGCTTTCTCCTGTGGGCAGAGCAGATTGGACGAAAATGGAAGGTATATTTTTCTCTCTTGCTTAATAGAAAATAAAAGATACATACTGGCCAATGTGTACATCCCCCCCCCCCATTTAGCATGGAAGTAATGGAAGACCTAGCCAGGTTCATAGCAGATTTCCCTGGGACCCCGGTAATAGCATTGGGAGATTTCAACATGACGATGAACAGGAGCATAGATAGGTTTCCGCTAAGGCATGGAGCTGGAGTGGTTAACAGGAGCCCCCTTTCGCAATACTGTGATGAAATAGGGCTGGTGGATATCTGGAGGAGGAGGCATCCTGGAGAGAGGCAGTATTCATGCCACTCTAGGACCCATGCCACCTTATCTAGAATTGGCCTTGTACTGGGTAACGAGGAGGCACTAAATGTAGTGGAGGAAATAACCTATGACCCGAGAGGCGTTTCGGACCATACGCCAGTTATTGCCTCCGTGAAGGTAGGGGGGCAATATAACAGAGGGAGCTGGAAGATTAACCCCTTTTGGCTTGAACTTATAGGAGAGGAGGAAAAAATGATGGAGGGGCTGTTAGAGTTTATTAATATAAATCTAGGTTCGGCCCCACTGGGGGTGGTTTGGGATTCCCTGAAGGCATACCTTCGAGGAGTTTTAATTCAGAGAATCGCCTATGTTAAAAAACAGTCACAAGCCGAGGAACTGGGAGCCAAAGAAAATGCAAGACGGGCAGAGGCGCACTTCGTGGCAACATCATCCCAAGCTAGTTATGAGTGTTGGGTGAGGAGACAGGAAGAGTATAGCAGGTTACTCCGAGGGAAGATGGAGAAGATTAGATCTTTTCAGAGGCGGAGCTTTTTTGGAGAGGGAGAACGAATTGGGAAAGCTCTGTCTCTGACAATTAAGGCAAACGGCCCCCCGAGTGCGGTGCCAGCAATTGAGGGGAAGGAAGGAGTAATAAGAAAAAGCACCCCAGAAATAATAGACGAGTTCAGGACATACTTTGAGAAGCTATATAGCTCCTCCAGGGGAAACGTAGAGGGGGAAATGCAGGGCTTCTTTGAGGGGCTGGGGATAATTCCGGTATAAGTGGAGAGTGATGGATGAAGGGCGCGTGATCAAGCTCACATCAAAACATATAAAATTTATTTCAGAGGAAATAAAGAGCAAATAAAAACAGTTGAATAATACCAATACTACGTATCATGCAAACAGGTGACAAAATGTAAAAGACATGAAAAATTAAAAATGGGTTAAAAATATCATGAGCCCATGTTAAGGTAGGTATTTAGAGTTGGCTAACGCGTTTCGAGGATGACCTCTTCATCAGAGCCTCTTTGAGAACCAGGGTGCAGTCTCTATATGCCAGTAGGCCAAAGTATGTACATCAACATGATGGCTAGTTGGAAAAAGCGGCCTGAAATGGAAGATGCGATTTTCTGTGTTCCATACCAGTCCACGTTCAAGCGTTCTATGTGATAGTAGATGGTGTGTGGGTTCTCCTTTAAGTATGTAGAGAAATGGTTATGGGGTGGTGTAAACCTGTCACTGGCTGGGTGGAGGGGAGATCTATTGACTTGTAAACTCCTGGGAAGGTGCTGTCCAGTAAGTGGAGGATGGAGGGGGGTGAAGGTCTCATGAGAGAATGCTGCAGCCGTGTGTGTCCGCAGCAGTCACTCTGTCTCAGGACCTGAGACAGAGTCTCAGAGACTCTGTCTCATGAGAGAATGATACAGCCGTGAGTGTCCGCAGCAGTCACTCTGTCTCTGAGACAGAGTGACTGCTGCGGACACACACGGCTGCAGCATTCTCTCGTGAGACCTTCACCCCCCTCCATCCTCCACTTACTGGACAGCACCTTCCCAGGAGTTTACAAGTCAATAGATCTCCCCTCCACCCAGCCAGTGACAGGTTTACACCACCCCATAACCATTTCTCTACATACTTAAAGGAGAACCCACACACCATCTACTATCACATAGAACGCTTGAACGTGGACTGGTATGGAACACAGAAAATCGCATCTTCCATTTCAGGCCGCTTTTTCCAACTAGCCATCATGTTGATGTACATACTTTGGCCTACTGGCATATAGAGACTGCACCCTGGTTCTCAAACAGGGTCTGATGAAGAGGTCATCCTCGAAACGCGTTAGCCAACTCTAAATACCTGCCTTAACATGGGCTCATGATATTTTTAACCCATTTTTAATTTTTCATGTCTTTTACATTTTGTCACCTGTTTGCATGATACGTAGTATTGGTATTATTCAACTGTTTTTATTTGCTCTTTATTTCCTCTGAAATAAATGTTATATGTTTTGATGTGAGCTTGATCACGCGCCCTTCATCCATCACTCTCCACTTAGCCTTTCCTGACCACCCCGGGGTCATTCTCTGGGCAGCGGGACAAGCAATACCATCTCTTCTAGCTTTGCTACAGTTTACAATACTACTCTTCCCAAAACCAAATCAGACCCTCACAAGCGCAGGAGTAATTTTTCCTTGTCCATAATCGATAATTCCGGTATCAAATGAGGACCGGGAAATGTTAGATGCCCCACTGACTCTCAAAGAACTACAAAGGGCTGTTGGAGATATGGCGGCTCAAAAGTCCCCAGGCCCGGATGGCCTGCCCATAGAATTATTTAAAAAATACGGGGAGGTATTGCTACCCTTGTTACTGGAGGTATTCAACGGAGCTAGGGAGGAAGGGGCTTTGCCCCCCTCTATGTCAGAAGCCATAGTAATAATTCTGCTAAAAGAAGGGAAGAATCCAACAGATATGTCTTCATATAGACCCATCTCGCTCTTGTGGTCGGACGTGAAGATCCTGGCCAAAGTACTAGCCGCAAGGCTGAATAAGATAATCTCCAAACTAATACACACAGACCAGACTGGGTTCATCCCGAACAGATCTACAAGCACGAACATAAGACGGGTATACCTCAATATGCAAATCCCTATAGAAAACAGCGGTAGGAGAGCAATTCTTTTGCTAGACGCAGCCAAGGCCTTTGATTCTTTGGAATGGCATTATTTATGGAAGGTGTTGGCAAAATATCAGTTTGGCCCTGGATTTGCTCAGTGGCTAAGATTGTTATATAACAAACCGAGGGCCAAGGTTGAAAATCAACGGGCAGTGTTCAGAGTGGTTTCAGTTGAGTAGGGGCACGAGACAGGGGTGCCCTTTGTCCCCCCTGCTCTTTGCCCTGGCAATTGAGCCCTTAGCGGTTGCTCTGAGGACGGCACAGGGCGTACAGGGGTTTAGGAGAAAGAGAGGGGTGGACAAAGTGGCCTTGTATGCCGATGACATCTTGCTGTTTTTGGCGGATACGCAGGATTCACTGGAAACAGCTATGGGGATTGTAAAAGAGTTTGGCGCTTTCTCTGGGTTACTGGTTAACTGGGAGAAATCAGTGATCCTGCCCGTAGATGCCTTGAGTGGGCCTCTCCCCCACCAGGCATCCCAAGTTCAAGTGGTCAGGCAAATGAAATGCTTGGGGATTAATATAACTAGAGATCCAGGCCAGTACATATCCGGAAATCTAGTCCCATTGATGAAAAAGCTGAAGCAGAAGTGTCAAGTGTGGAGACGCCTGCCCCTCTCGGTCACCGGGCGCTGTAACCTGATTAAAATGGTTTGGTTAACCCAAATCTTATACGTCCTGCAGAACTCTCCTGTTTGGATCCCCAGGCATTGGTTCAAAAAAATGGACAGCGTGTTCAGGGAGCTCATTTGGAAAAATGGGGCAGCCAGGATCGGGTTGCAGGCGCTGCGGCGACCAGAGGGGAAGGGCGGCCTGGCGGTACCTGACCCATGGGGCTACTTCCTGGCAGCCCAACTGCAACAAATGGGAGGCAGCAATAGGTTAGGAGAAGAGGGTATGGGGGGTAGCGTTTTGTCGAACGACATCAGACACGATACAATCGCAGAGGGATTAGAGGCAGATTCATTCTGTACTAAATGCCCCACCACCCAGATGATGGTTAAAGTTTGGGTACAAGCTAAGAGAACCCTGGGATATACCGGTTTTGCGGATTTCTCGCCACTTTGGGATAACAACACCCTTAATGAGCTTAAAAAAATGGGGCGTTTCGAGGAATGGGACCGTCAGGGTATTCATTACTTGGCACAGGTATATAGGGCGGGGAGGTTGAAGTCCTTTCAGGAGCTTGTAGAGGAGTATGCGATCTCCAACAGGTCATTTTACAGATATCTTCAAATTAGGCATGCCCTGGAAGCACAATTTGGGAGGGAAGCACCAGTGTGGTGTGAAATGGCCTCTTTGAGAAGCTGATTGATGCAAGCTCCACAAAGGGATTGATTTCGGACATGTATGGATGCCTGAAGGCAGCAGCCCAGGAAGGCCAGGTGGAAAATAAAAATAGGACTAAATGGGAAAAAGATGTGGGAGCACTGTCCGATGACCAATGGGAGCATGTCTTAGCGTCCGGGCCCAGGGTCACTCTCTCCCCCTCACAAGTGATGTCTCACCTGTACTTATCCTACAGGGCATGCTATACACTCCTGAAACTATTCAAGTGGGGTAAGAGACCTGACCCGAAGTGTCAGAGATGCGGAGGGGGGCACGGGGATTTGATCCACATGTTCTGGCGATGCCCCAAATTTCATAGATACTGGGAAGGAGTGGTGGGGAAAATAAACCTGGTGTTTGGGACGTCACTGAGGTTGGAGGCGAGAGAGTGCCTGTTGGGATTGATGGGGGATGGGGTGACCTCGGGGGACACACAGACGGCAAGAGTTAGATGCCTGTTTCAGGGAAGAAAGCTTATTGCGCAGCACTGGCAGAGGAAGGAGGCTCCGACAGTGACGGAATGGAAGAATGCAGTAAGGGAGGTGATTTGCAGGGAAAAGTATATTTATAAGAAGAGGGGCAACTACAAGAAATTTGTGAAGATATGGAAAGCATGGTTGGATCGGGATGGGGTTGGGTCGGAGGGGTGAGGATGGTACGAGATGAGACTGGCAAAGGGTGTATGCGAGGGTGCATGGCAGAGGGGTGACAATGGGTGGGGGGAGGTGGGAGTGGGAAGGGGGGAAAGGGGAGGAGGAGTGGGGGGGGTAAAATGAGGGGAAAAGTGAAGAAACCTTTATCTCCCCTTTTTGAAGGTTACAGCTTATGGGTATTTTGAACTGGCACATATTAGACATAGAAGTATATATGGGAAAAACGGATGATTTTAATGTGTTTTCTTTTTGTATCTTGGTGGCTTTGTGTAAGCTGTAATGGATAATTTTTTCAAATAAAGAGATTTATAAAAAAAAAAAAAGAGTGTCTGTGAGGGGTTGCAGTGTTGTGGCACCACCACCACCACCACCAAAGGCCTAATTTTTCTGCCCCTGTTCAACAGGGGCATGCAATTACAATTCTTGATCTAATATTTCACAGCAGGGCCCATTTCTGCACCCACAAGAGCGAGTGAGGACTTACAGTGTTGTGGTACCAGCACCACCACCACCACCACCAAAGGCCCAGTTTTTCTGCCCCTGTTCAACAGGGGCATGTAATTACAATTCTTGATCTAATATTTCACAGCAGGGCCCTGTGAAGGCTTACAGTGTTGTGGCGACAACAACACCTAAGGCCCAAATTTCTGCTGAGTATATAGGGCAGGCCCCTACTTTCAAACATCTAACTTACAAACGACTCCTACTTGCAACTGGAAGGAGACAACAGGAAGTGAGATGAAATCTACCCCTAGAAAGGGAAATTCTCTCCTGTAAGAGTTAATATGGGAAAAACATTTCTCCTTTCCACTGATGCTTTCCAATCCTTGTTCCACAAAAAAACCCAAATACTCAAAAAGCATTTGTCATTGGGACAAAAAGTGAGGTGAAATCTTCTAAAGAGGAGGAAAGACAGCAAAACAAATGTCACAGGGGTGATAACCCTTCCCTATGTTTTCCAAAAAGCTTAAAAAAGATTTTTTGGCTGGAGCTAAACACGTTAAAAATGTACCCGTTCAAAATGACAAACAGATTCTACTTAACAACAAACCTACAGTTCCTGTCTTGTTTGCACCGCCTGTATACTGCTGTTCAGAGTATATGGGCCTGGTGGCCCCACACCTTTCCTCATTTTAATTTGAGTGCGGGGTTCCCCTTAATATCCTTACAAGACCCAAAGGGCCTGGTAATGGACTGGGGGGTACCCATGCCGTTTGTCTCACTGATTTTCATTCATATTGCCAGGACCAGACATTACATTAAGCTCGCAAGCAGTTTTAAATGAGATTTTTTCCTTTAAAAATGACATTTGGTACAGGGACTGTTCTAAACACGGGAAACACACGCCACTTTACAGGCATACTATAGACACCCCCCAGGTACGATATTTAAAGGAATATTTTACTTTTTTTTTTTACTTTAAGTATCATTAAAATCACTGCTCCCGAAAAAATGGACGTTTTTAAAAGTTTTTTTTGCATTAATACATGTCCCCTGGGGTAGGACCCGGGTCCCCAAACCCTTTTTAGGACAATACCATGCAAATTGGCCTTTAAAATGAGCACTTTTGATTTCGAACGTTTGAGTCCCATAGACGTCAATGGGGTTTTAACGTTCGTGCGAACTTTCGGTCTGTTCGCATGTTCTGGTGCGAACCGAACCGGGGGGTGTTCGGCTCATCCCTACAGGAGGAGGAGGATGGACGAGCTCACATACGTGGCTGTTCTCAGTCAGCTGGGGCCTCAACCCCTTCTGAAGGGCCTGAGCAAAAATTCCCTCACAGAGGAAGCGTTGGCCCTCTTCCAATTTCTGCAATCTAGTGGCTAGATAGCAGCCATAGGCCTCTTCAGCATCGGGGGACTTTTGAGGACATCATTTGCTTCCATAATAAGGCCCAGTGCTGCCTCCACCGTGATCGTCCCCTTCCTGGGCCTTTTTGTTGGAAGGCGGAGGGGAGGCACTGGACCCACCCACTTCCTGGCTGACACTGGGCACGGCCTCCTCCTAGCTGACACTGGTCATGGCCTCCTCCTGCCTGCCACTTTCCAGACTCTCCTCCTGGCTGAGCTCATCCTGTGTATCAAAAAGGGACATAATTTTAGTTTTTGGTTCATCAATCACACACAATTTTCAGCTCATGACTTGCAAATTAAATGTTAATAAATAGAAAAGACTATCATTCTGAGCCCAGCATTTTTTATTCTTGTCCCAAACATTTTTGGCCACTACTGTCAATTGATATGTAAATCTCTTTTTTTTAAATCACTAATTTGTTAGCAATTATAAAATCTAGTTAACATCATTAATATTTGGACAATAAATATGTATAAAAATAATATACCTGACTCCAGCTGGGCGCATCCACTTCTTCCAGGATGGAAGGCCCAGGTTGTTCCTCATTAGCCTCTGCTGGGGTTAATGGAAAGGTGGAGGGAAGGCTGCAGGGAAGGGTAGAAAGTGATTCCCTGGCTTCAGTCTGGTCCTCCAGAAACCGCAGTCTGTCGAAGTACCACAGCCTGAGTACATACACTTGTGCTGCTGCTGCTCCTGATCTGAGTGATTTCTGGATCTGGATTATGCTCCTTCTTATACATGTTCCTCAAGATCCCGATTTTCTTTTCCAAGAATACGATGGTTGCATCGTCTTCACAAATTCCAGAAGTTTCTCTAGCGTTAACCTCCTAGCATGTTTATTATAATATAAGCTGTATTTCACCTCCCACAAATTCCTCATCTCCCTGTACCTGTCTATGAAACTGGCCATGAATTCTGGGTCCTTAAAGTGATTCATATTTGCTGTAAGACAATACACCAGACAAAAACACCAATGTCAACCTAAACTCTCCTAATCTTATCCCAATATAGGCCTCAATCTTGAAGCCGTATAGGCCACTGATGGCCCAAGTTAAAATTTTACCTTCGTTTAGGACTCTCACCACTTCTGTTCCTACTTCCTCCGCACCCAGATCGTACATACGACACATGCATGTTAGCTTGATATAGACTGCGCATGCATGAAACTCCGCCCGCATCGCCCGCCCCTGACTTTCTTTCGAGAGAATTCCCTGCCCCTTCTGTTTCGGCGTGCAGTAGGAGTGACATGGCGGAGACAAAGCAGGTGCGTGATAATACCAGTAACGAGGAGGAGGAAAGCCCAGAGGCAGAAACATCCCGCTCCCGGAGGAGAAGATTTAAGGCCTCAAATATGGCCTTTATAGAGATGGTGGAGATGGAGGACATCTTGAGTAGGAACGACTATGATGGGAAGCATGGACCGTACCTAAACCCAAATGTGAGAAAGGCCAAGATCATGACTAAAGTTGTGAAGAGTCTGCACAGAAATTTTTAGGTACGATGATCCAAGGCGCAATTGAGGAAATGCTGGTCAGACCTGAAACTGGGAGGGAGTGGGATCAGTATAGAAGAATCAAGAGAGTGCTTCTAAAAAGTAAGTACTTGTCGTGTGTTCCTATCATTATTATTATACTTGCATGCTGCTCCATGTGCTTTTCTTTACAGTTTAAAATGGCGACTTTCATGTTCGTGGGCACATTAATCGGTCGTAGAGAACATTGTTCGCTCAGTAAATAAAATGTTTTGGGCAAATACAGGTTAAATACATTTGGTCATGCCTATTTGTCTAAAAATAAGTTTTGTACATTGTTGTCTAGATGTGTTTGTAACTAGAATGAAATGCAAGCTTGATTCAGTGTAATGTAAGGAGAGGACACTCAGCAGCTGTTTACACATCTGGACTCAGGAGCACTAGTGTGGGACATAAGAACAAACTTTTTAGGGTGTCCCACACAGGTGCTCCAGTGCATACTAGGGGTGTCTACATGTGTGAAAGTTGTCCAAAAAAGGTAAGTATTCCAGCTTTGTTAAGGGAATAAATCATGTCTTCAACTTGGAACTTTACCCAAAACAGACAATTGTACCCCACTTCCCAGCAATGTTTCATATTCCTATTTCTGGACTCAAATATCCGTGTGCTAAGTATACCTTTTGTTTCATTCTCATAGGGGAGAAAAGACTCGGACACCACTCAGAGGACACCTCAGAAAGAAGGGGAACTCAGAATAACACCACACCCTGAGGATATGGAGGAAGGAGAGGTGGAGGAAGTCAGTGAAATTGTCACATCAACAAGTGAGTGTCTGACACCCCAGCGTCAGGTAATATATGTATGCATGCATAATTATAATACATGTTTTTTAGGTGATGGTTGTGGAAGAGCAAGCTGAACAATTCACAAGTGGCAGTGCACAAAGGCTAATCCAGGACATAATGGTGTGGAATTGTGAAATTGACAACACAAGGAATAAACTCAATGTTATGTAACAACAAATGAAGAACATGATTGATGTGTTGGGGAGAATCTAAATATCTTCCAAATGCCACCATTTTAACATTTGTTGTACTAAACAAAAATTTGTATTTTACATTTTAAAAGACAAATTTTGAAGATGCACACAGTGTGTCAATATGTGCTATCTGCCATCAGGGGATATCAATGTACGCGTTTTGTGGGTGCAACCCCTTCCTTGTAACTCTAGTAGGTGAGAGGAAGGGGTTGCACCCCCAAAACACGTCCATTGATCCCCCATGATGAGAGATAGCACATGTTGACATTAAGCATGGGATCAGGAGGGAAATACCCATTTTGACTCCCAAATTGTGTGCATTTTCAAAATTTGGCTTTTACAGGGGTGACATCACCCCATCTGATGAAGGCAATATCAAGACATTTTTGACACTATAATGTCTGATTTTGCTTTCAGTTTCTATACGTTGAACTTTGTAAGTTACAGAGTTGTGTATGTTATGTTTATAAACATGCCTGTTTATACCAAAAAAAATAGTAAAAAACTTGAGAAAAAAAAAATATTTTCCTAAAAATTTTTATAACGCACATGTGAATGTGCACAGAGTAAAAATTTTGATAATCAACAATGTGTGGCTTTTTCTTTCAATACTCAATACCAGTTTTGGAAGTAATTTTGTGTTTACAGTGACAATGGGGCTTATTTACTAAAGGAAAATCCACTTGGCACTACAAGTGCACTACGAGAGCCTAGGAGACAGCTGAAAAGAAACACAAGCAATAAAGAAAATTGAAGATTTTATCAGATTTTTTTTTTATTAAAAACTTATTTAGACATTGTCTGGCATAGCAATGGCCCCCCATCCGTAAAATAATTTACATATTTCTGCCGAACTTCACGGGCGCTTTGGGGTGCCAAGCCAGGACAGCCAGTATCCAGGCCCGTCAGGGAATTCACAGGAAGTCTGGCCCCAGGCCCAACCGGGGCAATATAATTTTGGGCATTTTTCCTTAAAAAATTGTGCAACATGCAGCAGGATAAGATGATGTGGTTAATTTTGTAGTCTGCCATATGTATTGCTGTCAGAAACAGGCGGAACCGGCTGGCCATTATCCCGAAGGCATTCTCAATGACTCTTCAGGCTCTGGCCAGTTAAAAACCCTCCTCTCAGGGGTGAGGGTCCTCTGGGGGAATGGCGTCATCAGGTGCTCATCCAGACCAAATGTTTCATCAGCAATAAAGATGAATGAGAGTCCTTCAATGTTGTCCGCAGCAGGTGGCAATGCCAAGCCACCAGTTTGGAGACGTTGGTAGAACTCGGTCTGGGTGAAGACTCCTCCATCTGACATCCGGCCATTCTTCCCAACGTCCACATAGAGGAACTCATATTGTGCCGACACCACCGCCATCAACACTATACTATTAAAACCTTTAAAATTGTAATAGTAAGACCCTGAATGGGGTGGTGGCACGATGTGGATGTGCTTCCCATGTATAGCCTCTCCACAGTTTGGAAAGTCCCAACGCTCAGCAAAATGGGAGGCCACAGTCTGCCATTCCTGTGGTGTTGAAGAAAACAGTGGAGTTGAACCAGAAAAGAAAAATATTAGTACTTTTGCACATAACATTGCAAGCAGATTACACAAAAACATTCTTGGCCAACATTAGTATAACATTTTTTTTAAGGAGTATTTAAAGACAGAAATATAAGGTACACTTATCAGATTCCTCACCCCCTCTGATGGCCTAATGTAAAAATTTTAGGGGGGTTCTAAATGAGTTTGGGACTCAAAAAAAAGCATCTGGTACTCTGCCTAAATTTAAGGATAACAATAACATTTGGACACATTTTAGGGGGTGTTTAGGGTAAAGTACTACAATGGAGCTGACAAAATACATTGTTAAGTGACTAGGCTAGGTGTATATGGGCCCAGGATAGCATGCTGGGGAGGTTAGTGAAGGCAAATATGCATGAAGGACAAAAAAGGAGCACTAAAAGCTTAAAGCATGCATGAGGGCAAAGGGGACATTCACAGCATATTACAATCATGGTAATTAGGGAATGATGAAAGAAATACAATACATTAGCAAACATGAAATACATATAATGTGATGTTAAAGGAGAAATCTTACCTTAATATAGTCCTTCTGCAGGACCTGAATGATAGCAGAACAGGTCTATGGGATAATGATCCCCAGAGCCTGAGGGGAGATGCCTGTAGAGAACTTGAGGTCCTGTAAACTACTTCCAGTCACCAAGTACCGCAACGTGGAGACTAGCCTCTGCTCTGGAGTGATGGCTTGCTGCATGCAGGTGTCCTGCTTCATAATATAAGGGGTCAGCAAAGCCAACAGACGGTGAAAAATGGGGTCCGTCATCCTGAGAATGTTCCTGAAATCATCAGGATTATTCTCCTGGATCTCACAAAGTAAAGGCATATGAGAGAATTGGTCACGCTGGAGTAACCAATTCTTGGTCCATGAACTCCTCCCCACCCTGTTCATGGACTGGGCTTGGGTCGAAGTATGAACCCCAACACCAAGCCCCCACACAGCACAAACTCTATGACGAGTACGTACCCGCAACATGACTTCAAAATGGTCGGCTAGTCAGAACGAACTAACAGAACGCACTGAAGAACAGCAAGACCTGTGAAGAGCGAGCTGAAAATCAGAAACGAGCGGACAAGAACACACTGAAAAACAGATGCGCATGGAGGGGGCGTGACCGGATGCGGGAGTGAGAGGAGGGGTGAGCGAACTCCCCCCAGCCCGATGCCTCCGTGTCTATAGCAATTCGCTCCAGCGCCTCCGACCTGGCTGCGAGCGATCTCTCCCCCTACAGGACCCTGTGCCTACCCAGCTGCTCGGCCCCCCTGCCCCTGCCTCCCCCGGAGCGTGACGCCGGAACACTAGCCTAGCCGCTCGGGAGAAGCTGTGCTCTGATCCTTCGGAAGTGGAGAGGAGGAGCTCTGGCTCCCTGCTTGGGGCGGTTGCCTGGGCGACGGCTAAGGCTTCACTATTAGAGGAAGCAGACGGTGGGGACGGCGTGTACTCACAGAGAAAGGAGCCACTAACAGGAGCGTCCCTGTGCTGCCCAGGTACCCGGCAGCGTTAAGGTATCAGCTTTTGTGACCATACTAGCGGGCGTGCTGGAAGTGGACTGTCTCTCCCCTCTCCCCAGGGATTAGCCTAAATGCCATGGATGAAGGGGGAGAGGAGGTACAGGTGAGCTCAGTCAGCCTGATTTATCATCATTCTGTGACCTGTCCTGAGCCCAGGCTGGTTCAAGCAATCTGTTGCACCATTTTATAGTGATTTGTGCATACTTGGGAAAAGTTACTTTCTGATGGTTGGTGGAGGGCTATACTAATAAGGGATACTACTAAGTTTGTAACTGCACTGAGTGAAGAGAAAAGGAGCAGGGGAAGAGATTGGAGAGGGGGGGGAAATACTAACCCCACGAGCGGCTAAACCCTTTTATATATCCCCCCGGCTCATACAACAAGCCATGACTAGAAAAAAGGGAGAGGAACTACAACAACAGGACAATACTGGATCCCAAATGACCCGTACTTCAAAAGAAAAGGCGAATCAGGCAGCAGTCGCAGCAGCGGCCAAACTGGAAAAATTTGCTCACCCCTCCACTTCATCGCCACCTAAAAACACTCAGCAGCACCAGGACAGGTCGCAAGTAGGGGGCTCAGGGGACAGAAAGAGCCTAGGAAAGGGACCAACTGCAATGCACACAACGAAAATGGCGATTAGTAAAGGTACCACGGGCGACCCCGTGGGATTAGCAACCAGTAATGCCGCTGCGCAAAACGCACCAGCAGACGGTGAACCCACGCTGAAGGACTTTTTACGTGCTGTCAATTCCTGTAAAGCCTCTTTAAGCGACCTGAGCGACCAGCTGACGGGACTAAAGGAAGAGATTATTAGGGTAAGCCAAGAACTGCAAAGGGTAACAACTAGAACATCTGAATTGGAGGAGAGAGTAAGCCAGGATGAGGACGACTTAACCCCACTGAAGCAAGATATCAAGTCACTAAAAACGCAGATGGGCCTATACAAAGCGAAAATGGAGGAAATCGAAAATAGGTCCCGTAGGAATAACGTGAGAGTGGTAGGCCTACCGGAGCGGTTTGAGGGTCCTCACCCCGAGGAGTTCTTGGAGAAGTGGCTTAGGGGTATATTTGGGACGGAAACTTTCTCTCATCTTTTTGCAATTGAGAGAGCCCACAGAGTGCCAACTAGGGCCTCGCCATCAGGGGGGCACCCTAGGCCAATAATAATGAAGCTCTTTAACTATAGAGATAAGGCAATATTGATGCGTAGGGCCAGAGAACTGGGGGATATTCTGTACAACGGAGTCAAGATCTCATTTTTTCCTGATTATTCCCCAGACCTCCAGAAACGAAGGGCTGAATATAGGGATATTAAGCGTAGCTTACTGACTTACATTATAGAATACGTCCTGCTATACCCTGCACGGCTGCGCATCACTGCCTTGGGATGTACCCATTTCTTTGATACAACAGCAGGGGCAACAAAATGGCTGGAAGACAATAAAACGGGCCTACAGAGTTAAGGGTTAAAAAAGGTTATTTAAACCTGGACAGGAAAGGAGGAAAACGCAACTTTTTCTTTTTTTTTTTTTTTTTTTTTCGATTTTCGTTCATTTTTTTATTTTTCCTTTTTTTTTCTATTCTTCCCTTCTTTTTTCATAGTAATTAGCAGCCGACACGGGGGCGGGGGGTTGGGGGGGGCACGAGAGTGGAGGCACGGATGAAGGATGTGATTCCACTAGCTGTGTATGTTGTTTTGTGGGCTTGGCAATGGGTCGTGGGTGGGGGGGCGGGGGGGATGAGCGTGGTAGCGAGTCACAATGTAATTTATCAGCATATGTGTGGGGAGTCACTTCTTGTATGGTTGGGAGGGGGGAATAGGGTCACAAGCGCAGCCCCCAGGGCTAGCCTAATTAGGCAGGGGGGGGATCACGAATAAGGGTGGGAAGAAGGGGGGGGGATAAATCTGCAGGCGGGTGGGAAGGGGGCTTCACAGTGAGTCATAGGGATAGGCAATGGCGTAAATGCAAGGTATATACAGTTATGAAGAGTTGGTTCACAAAAACAAATGTAATGTATATTAGCACAATGGTTTGTATTTGCAGCTAGGAATTGTAGGGGGGGGGATCCCCGGACGCGGGGGCCCCCTGCCCCCCTCTCACTTTATTTTTTCTCACTTTTTTTCTGTATTTTTTCCTCGCTTACACAACCACAGAGTTCACGACGAGCCCGGTACCCATAAATGCACAAACAAACTTTTTTTTTCTTTTCCCCTTTTTTTTTTTTTTTCCCTCTTGCTTTTTCTCGTTTCTCCTTTTTAGATGCCTTTTAAAACATTAAGGATAGGCTCCTGGAATATCAGGGGCATGGGTGATCCTACCAAAAGGGCAGCGGTATTTTTGGCAATGGAAGCTCACGGCGTTGAACTGGCTTGTCTGCAGGAAACCCACCTTACTAATGATACCAAACTACAGGTTCGGAACCACAAATTCCAAGAACAGTATCACTCAGTTCACACCTCATACTCAAGAGGGGTGAGCATATTGGTGGGGAGAGGTATCTCGTTTTCCTGCAGGGAAGCCAGAATAGACGCACTGGGTCGCTATATTTTTCTGAGCTGCGTTGTGGAAAATCAGCCCCTGGTGTTAGCAAATATTTACATCCCCCCTCCGTTTAAAACAGAGATCATTTTGGACCTGCTGGAGTTTGTGGAGAGCAAAGTAGACGTACCGATCATATTAGTAGGGGATTTTAATACAGTTTTGGATAATAAATTGGATCGGTTCCTGCCCATGACCCGGGCGGAAAGGCTATCAGAGGGCCGCTTAGGCCAACTCCTGGAGGAAGTTGGGTGGTACGATCTTTGGAGATCCCACAGCCCAAACATCCGACAGTACTCCTGTTATTCAGGGACGCACTCTACTCTCTCGCGCATAGACATGGCGGTAGGCAACAGGGATGCTATGCAATTAATAGGGAATATAGAGTATAAGCCGAGGGGTATTTCAGATCACTCACCCTTGATCCTGACTCTGAACCTAGCTGCTAAATCTAGCCATAAAAGGTGGACAATAAAACCATTATGGTTGGACTTAATAAACAGCCCAGTAGAAGTAACCTCTAAATTAAAAGAGTTTGTAATGTTTAACTCAGGCTCAGCCCCTGTGGGGATAGTGTGGGATACTTTAAAAGCATTTCTTAGGGGACTGCTACACCAGCAGGTTGTCATAACTAAGAAAATGTCAAGGGAATGGGAAGAGAGGGCCAGTAGGGAAGCTATGGAGTCAGAAGCACAATACATGGCGGACCCAACTCCGGAAAAACAGGCACTATGGCTCAGTAGACAACAAGAGTATAGAGAAGTAATCAATAGAAGAGTAGAAAATAAGAGACTCTTCCAGAAGCAAAATTATTTTGGTGAAGGGGAGAAAGTGGGCCGGATGTTGGCACTTATAACCAAATCTAACCTATCCCCATCGGCCATTTTCTCAATTAAGACACCGCCTGGAGAAATTACTTCCGACCCCGCCAAGGTCCTAGAGACTTTCTCGGCGTTTTACAGGGATCTGTACAGGTCGCGCAGGGGGTCGGACCGTGCGTTATGAACAGGTTTATAGAAGGGGTGGAGCTGCCCGTGCTCTCGGAAAGGGACAGGAGCGAGATGGATTCTCCCCTGACCCTGGAGGAGTTGCAAAAGGCCGTCGCGGAGCTGTCAGGCCAGAAATCTCCAGGCCCGGACGGTTTGCCATTGGAGGTCTATAGAAAGTATGGGGAGGTGCTACTTCCGGAGCTTCTAAAAGTACTGGAGCAGTCGACCAAGGACGGAAGGCTACCTCTGTCGATGACGGAGGCTGACATAGTGGTGATACCAAAGGAGGGGAAAGACTTATCGGAAGTCTCTTCATATAGACCAATTTCATTACTGTGTTCGGACGCTAAGATTGTTGCAAGGGTGCTGGCATCCAGACTAAATAAATGCATTACAAAACTTGTACATCCAGACCAATCGGGGTTTATTCCCGGTCGGTCTACTAGTACCAATATTAGAAGGGCCTACTTGAACCTTCAGGTACTGGCGGAGAATGCGGGGTCTAGAGCCCCGTATTCATCAGCTGGTTAAAAACCCTATATAACCATCCAAAGGCAAGACTCAAGGTAAACAATGACTCAAGCTTCCCCCTCGAAAGAGGAACCAGGCAGGGCTGCCCCTTGTCCCCTTTGTTGTTTGTCTTGGCTATGGAGCCATTGGCGGGAGCGGTGAGATCATCAGCCGATCTGCAGGGCTTTCATAGGAAAGGCGAGGAAGAGAGAATAGCGCTTTTTGCGGACGATGTTTTATTCTTCCTTGGGGACACGATCTCCTCATTAGAGAAAGTAGTCCATTTGGTTGAGGACTTTGGTAAATTCTCAGGTCTGACCATCAACTGGGAGAAATCATCGCTCCTGCCGGTTGACCCATTGGCCAGCCCTATCCCAACGAGCCTACCTCAATTAAGAGTCACGGGGAAAATGAAGTACCTTGGCGTTGTGTTGTCTAGGGACCCCGACGCGTTCATTGAGGACAACTTGGTCCCTCTTCTATCGAAATTTTAAAAAAAATGCGACATCTGGTGTAGACTCCCTCTCTCCACAGCGGGTCGGGCTAACTTGATTAAAATGGTATGGCTGCCTCAGTTGTTATACCTGCTCCACAATTCCCCAGTGTGGATTGGGGAGAAGTGGTTCCAAAGAATTCAGTCCCTCTTCAGGGAATTAATTTGGAAAAAAGGGCAGGCCAGGATAGGCCTACAAAAACTGCAGTGTCTCGCTACGGAAGGGGGATTGGGGATCCCCCACCCGTTTGCCTATTTTTTGGCGGCCCAACTACAACAACTTGGTGGATGTGCCACTGATGGAGGGGGAGGCAAGAGTGTCCAAATTATTCTGCAGGGAAGCCCTCATAGTTCATTAGTTGAAGCACTGGAGGCAGATTCGCTACAACGAGAGACCCCAACACTTAAAATGATTACTAAGGTCTGGCAGACAGCCAAGCGAGTAATGGGGTACAAGGGAATCTCAGAATATTCACCAATTTGGAACAATAGGTTCCTGCGGGAATTACTATCAGTCAACAGGAACAAGTTGTGGGAAAGGAGTGGGATACGCCGGCTGACGCAGCTATACGAGAGGGACACCCTGAAATCCTTCGAGGAACTGAGGCATGAATACGGGTTGCCAAACCGAGTATTTTATAGCTACCTACAGATTAGACATGCCTTGAGCAAACAGTTCGGAAGGCAACCCCTTATATGGTGCAAGATCCCATTATTACAAGCAATAATAAAATCAGAGACCTCTAAGGGGTTAATCACAATGATATATACCCAACTAATAAAGAAAATAAACACACAGGTGGGTTCTTTTGGGGGTAGGGACAGGTGGGCGGCCGACGTGGGGGAAATCACGGACACACAGTGGAAAAGGATTCTGGAACTTGGACCAGAGGTGTCGGTCTCTCCCTCACAAAAAGCTTCTCACCTGATTCTGCTGCACAGATCCTACTATACACCGAAAAAGCTTTTTATCTTTGGCCGCAGAAGTAGCGACGAGTGCCCTAGATGTAGAAACACAGGCGACTTAATCCACATGTTCTGGAGGTGCCCAAAATTAGCTAGGTACTGGCCTGAGATTTTAAAGAAAATAAATACCACGCTTAAAATTAATTTAGAGTTAGATCCCAAGACATGCGTGCTGGGACATGTGACTAACGGACTGAGTGACAGTAGTACGGTGGTAGCGGCAGCAAGATGTTTGTTCCAGGCCAGGAAACTAATTGCACAGTCTTGGCAGTCAAGAACTCCCCCCACCCCGGAAGACTGGATCAGAACTGTCAACTCCACAGTGTGGAGTGAAAGAACATTCTACACTAGGTTAGGCAACCATAACAAGTTTGTAAGAATGTGGAACCCGTGGATTCAGGCAATGCCTTGTCCGCCAGCAGTGTTACCTTAGTGTTGAACACACCTGCCTCCCCCATCAATGGGGCTAGACCGAGCGAGTAGTAGCTTAGAGGTCAGAGCTGAGAGAGAACAATGTATTGAACTAACTCTGGCCATTGAATGCGCTTTGGAAACTTGAGGGCTCAACAAGGGGGGGTTAAAGGGGGGTGGGGGGGTGGGGGGGTTAAAGGGGGGAGGGGGGGTGGGTGCATTAGTGAGAGAAGTATTAATGCATTAATATGCACAATAGTAATATGTGGGCGTGCGGCTTCCGGTTTTGAGAGGTAGGATGTTGGTTTCATACTTTGTACTGCCGCACCTCTATAATTAGCTACACTCTGAAATGCATTTGGTTATACAATACCTCACTTAAAAAAAAAAAAAAAAAAAACCTTCGAATGGCCACAATGATGTGACTGGATTAGAGACATATATGAATATCACTCTGAAAGAAGTCTCTGGATAAAGTTAACTGATGTGGCACAAAAAAAAAAAAAAAAAAAGAAAAACAGATGCGAACTGACTAAACGCACTGAAAAGCAGATACAAACCCACAAGCACAAACTGAAGAGCAGTAACGGACTGAAAAGTACGAAAGCTGAAAAGCGCAAATCGTCTCTCACCAAACTTCTACTAACACGAGATAAACATGAGATTAGCAGAAGGAGCCCAAAGGGTGGCGCACTGGCTATTTAACATCCTTTTTATAGTCCCATCGTATGTGTTGTACGTCACTGCGTTCTGGACGGTCGGAATTTGGTGTGACCGTGTGTATGCAAGACAGCTTGAGCAGAATTCTGTCAGACCTCCGTCTGAAAAACTTTCAGAGTTTATTCCAACGGTAAAACCGGTTGTGTGTACAGGTCATTAGAAGGCATTTGACAGGTGGTGAGGAGGCCATATCACCTCCACAGCACCTGTTTTAACCCTTTAAACCACACACTAACATGCAGTTGAGAGTCAGTTACTGGATGGCCCTATTCAGTTAAATGGGTTGCATCCAGTGGTCGGTACTGCTTGTTGGGTATGTTAGTGAGGATATTTGTTTCTGTGCTGAAATACGAGGTATTGTGGACATCTCATGCATACACCTTCCTCCACAGCTATTGCTGATTCAGGGGAAGCAGTTAAGGGACCAACAAATGTGGCTCAGCTGTGTTTTTACACTCCCCCACCCTACCTGCAAGCAAAAATTAGGCCTTTGGTAGACCATTACAAAATCTTAGTTTATGTGGAGAAAAAGATATAGCATTTATATTTCTGTGTTTATTTAAGTGTGATAAGCTCATTACAATCGATGATGATTTTTTTTTTACATGAGCATTTGTAGATCAATTATATATATATATATATATATATATATATACATATATATATATATATATATAAATATATATATATATATATATATATATATATATATATATATATATATATAAAATTTTGCTCTTTCTGTCATGACTTATTAAATGTTACTGTAGTGTTAAAGTTTTTCTGTCTCCTTCCCATAGTCCTCCTAGGTGACTGTGATCCTGCATATTACAAGCCACATCATCTTCAATTAATGTGCAGAAAGTGCGACCTCTGCACTGAATATTGAATATATTTCTCACACTGAGTAATTAGAGACTACATCAACCCAGATTTATGTTTTGTCTAAAGCCACTGCTGAGCTAAGCCACTGGCTCATGTTATACCTGGAAAAATGTGGTGCAAGGTATAATTAAATTACTTTAGGTTACCATGGAAACACAATGCAAATCCCTGTAAGACAATGACAGAGGAGGTCTGTAATTCAGGTCAACCTAGTTTCTCTTTTATATAAATAAGTTTAAAACATTTTGCAGATATAAAGTTGAAATACATTTGTGAAAACAGGTATGTTAACTGTTACCAAAAAAATACTGACAACCGTCTATCATTCTGCACTAAGGAAATATTTTCAAGCAAGCTTAAAGAGGTTGTAAACCTTCCTGAAATACTTGTACCTATAGGTAAGCCTAGAAAATAAGGCTTACCTATAGGCACTTTAAATATCTCCTAAACATGCGCCCTATGCATACTAGCACATAATGCCTTTACTGTGCAGGGAAGGAAAAAAAAAAAAAATATTTGAGAGTTTACTTCCTCTTTAACACATGCACTAAAAAAAGTGTATAGATATATGTACAGAATGGAGCAGAATGTGTTAGAAGACAAGAGCATGTTTGGGGGGCACACCCTACAATGCGTTTAAATTCAAGATGGTGCTGCTATAAGATCTACAAACATTCGGGGTACTTTGTCACAGTAAGTGGGCTTAGCACTATATGACCATATAGTGTGACCAAACCCCCCGTATTTTTTGAATATGTTCAGGTGTTTTTAACTAGCCTTGCAGGAAATGTCATTCTTGTATGTGTGCGCTGTAAAATATTTTGTACTGTTTGTAGGTCTTATAGCAGCACCATGTTGAATTTAAAAGCATTGTAGGATGTGCCCCCCAAATATGTTCTTGTATATTGTAATAGACCAGGTTTTTTGGGCTGGAACACCCCTCCCCCTCCTCATTACCTCTTATTTAGTGGCCACCAGTGCATAGGATGTATCCCCTTCAGTTCTCCCACATAGAGGAGTTCAGCTCCCATGGTCAAGACAAAGGATCTTCCATTCTATTACTAGAGTAGGACCCACTAATTCAGGGTACTTTGTCGCAGTAAGTGGGCTTAGCACTATATGACCATATAGTGTGACCAAACCCCCGTATTTTTTGAATATGTTCAGGTGTTTAACTAGCCTTGCAGGAAATGTCATTCTTGTATGTGTGCGCTGTAAAATATTTTGTACTGTGTTAGAAGACAGTTATGCTAAAATAATAGAATATTACTGTTCTTATAAAATTAAATAGTTTTGCCTGAGCTGGATTCTAATGATATATATCTCATTGAAGATAGAAAAATGGTATTAGGTGATAATCTCATCTCTGTGGGTGACCCCCTACTGGGCTTGTTAAAGTGTATGTAAACCCTAATGCCCCGTACACACGGTCAGATTTTCAAAATGTGCGATCGGAGCGTGTTGTCGGACATTCTGACCATGTGGGCTCCATCGGACATTTTCCATCTGATTTTCCGACACACAAAGTTTGAGAGCAGGCTATAAAATTTTCCGACAACAAAATCCAATTGCGTCAATTCCGACCATGTGTGGCCAGTTCTGACGCACAAAGTGCCACGCATGCTCAGAAGAAATTCCGAGACGGAACAGCTCGGTCTGGTAAAATTAGCGTTCGCAATGGATACAGCACTTTAGTCACGCTGCAATGTAAAATATGGTTTAATACAGCGCACTCTCTTCTTCTTTATAATGTGAGAAGAATGAAGTAGCTTTGCTGCTCATATTCACACAGACTTCTCACAAACTTCTTTCTTTATTATTTATTGTGATTCCCTCAATATATTTTGATTTGTCACATCTGACAAAATTTCTTTGTTGTTGTTTTATTTATGTTTTTTTTTTTCATGGCTGTTTTTTTATTTTTTGTATTTTTGGGTTTGTATTTTTTTCAAGGCTGATCTTTGTTTTATTTTATTTTTAGTTTTACTCCATAATATTTTTGTGTGTGTTTTGTGTGTCAAGTTACCACAACACTATTATTATCTTGTATTATTTAATCTCAAGAAGGTTGCTTGGTGTCCCTGGTTAATTTCATATTGTATTTTTGAAATGTACCCAAATCCTCACAAACAAACAGTCCTTTTTTAAGGAAGACACACATAGGCAAGTATAATTGAAACAAAAAATCCTTTATTAAGGGCTCAGAACCAAACAAAGAGGGAGGCAACGCTGGAGAAACATCAGAAATTGGCGAAGCCTTGGACCCCAAGGGCAGACATCAAATCTTTTCCTGCAAAATTGGTGGCTTGAGGAGTCCATATCTAAGGTAGTGCAGTCTGGTCCAGAAGTCCCAGAGATCCCGAAAGCAGCAGATGACATCTGTGTCCCCAGGCTGTGGTACTACAAGAGGCTGCATCTTTTGCCAGACCAGACTGGACCCAGGGTCATCACTCTCTGGTCTTCTTTCCACGCTTCCTTCCTGGCTGTGGCTCTGGTGTTGGAGATGTGGCAGGAGGAGGAGTAGGACCTGGAGAAGGAGGAGGAGGAGGAGGAGTAGTAGGTGTGAGTTTACAAATGTGGGAAGCACATGTTATTTGGCCCCTCAACCCCTTATTGAGAGCTTCCACAATTAAGGACTCACACAGGAGTCATTGGCCCTCCTCCATCTGCAGCATTTTGCAGGCAGTTAGGCCAGCAAAGCCCTCCTCCACACTGTGGGGGCTTCTCAGGGCCTCTGCAGTCTTCCAAAAGAGGCCTATAGCAGCCTCCTCCAGGTTACTCCTCTTCCTGCCACTTTGTCTTTGAAGGTGTAGGGGAGGGACCTGGATATCAGGCAGCCTGCTTGGCCCGGCCAACTCCTGGCTGAGACTTCCCTGTGTATGAAAAAGGGACATGGTTGTAGTTTTTGCATCATCAATCACAATCATAAATTAGTACTCCAAACTAACATCTAGTTAACATCATTGATGGGACAACCAGAAATATTTAGAGGAATGCTATACCTGGCTCAAGCTGGGCTCCTTCACATGTTGCTGCCTGGAAGGCCCAGGTTGGGCTTCAGAAGCCTCAGCTGGGAGGAAGGAAGCATGGAAGGAAGACTGGAGAGTGCTGGCCTGGGTTCAGTCTGACCTGCCAGAAAATGCAGCCTGTCATAGTACCACAGCCTGGAGACATAAATGTCATCTGCAGCTCCTGATCTCTGGGAAACCTGGACCTTCTTGTGCTCCCTTAGATAAGTGCTCCTCAGGCCACCAATTAGGATCTTCAAATAGGTGATGTCTGCCGTGGGGATCACCATCTTCACAAATTCCAACAAATTATTCAGCGCTGCCTTCCTCTTTGTTTGGTTCTTATATTCAGGGTGGTTTATCTCCCATAGACAGGGCAGCTCCCTGAACATATCAATGAAGATTGCCGTAAAGTCCTTATCTTTCAAGATATCCATTTTCACTGCAAGACACAACACAAGACAAACCCTAATGTCAGCCTAAAGTCTTCTAAACTTGTGCAAATACAGGCCTCAATCTAGAAGCAGTATAGACCCAAACGATTACCTTTGTTATCACGATCAGTGCCTCCGTTACTCCTTCCTCCGCTCACAGATCGTACGTACTATGCACGCGTGTTACGCTTTAAAGACACTGCGCAAGCGTGAAACTCCGCCCGCCCCTGACGTTCTTTCTAGTCTATTCCCCGCCCCTTCTCGTTTGGCACAGTGGGGAAGAGCACATGGCGGAGTCAGAGGAGGTGTCCGATATTTACACCAACGAGGAGGAGGAGGAGGAAAGCCCAGAGGCAGAAACGTCCCGATCCAGAAGGAGACAATTTAAGGCATCAAATATGTCCTTTGGGGAGATGTTGGACATGGTCGATATCCAGAAGAAGGCCGACTATGATAGAAAGTATGGACCTTACCCCAACCCCAATGTCCGAAAGGCCAAGATCATGGCGAAAGTGGTCAAAAGTCTGCACCGGAATTTCGGGGTATGTCGATCGAAAGATCAGCTCAGGAAGCGGTGGTCAGACCTAAAATTAAGAGAGCACGAGCAGTACAGAAAGATCCGGAGAGTGCTGCAAAAAAAGTAAGTAGTTGTGCTGTGTTCCTATTCTTTTTGTCTTTATTACATTCGTGCTGCTCCATGTGCTTTTCTTAAGTGTTATCCAGTTTAAAATGTCAACTTTCATGTTCATGGGCACATTATTCGTTCGTATCAAACATTTTTCTTTCGGCCTATAAAACACCATTGTTTTGGCCATATGCATTTGCCCACATTTTTTACGGCCTACTTGTCTGAAAATAATTTGGTTGTGTAGATGGGTTTGTTACTAGAATGAAATGCAAACTAGATTCTGTGTAAGGAGAGGACACTCAGCAGCTGTTTAGACATCTGGACGCTGGAGCACTAGTGTGGGACACAAGCAGTAAATGTGACCAAAGATTTGCTTATTTTGTTTTTTTTTATTTGAAAAAAGTTTTACACATTGTCGGGCATATTGATAGCCCCCCTACCCACAAAGAATTCAAGGTATCTTAGCCGGACATCACGGGCACTCAGGGGGGGCACTTTCAAGCGCTGTCAGGGTTGGTTCATTTTGAATTCCGGCCTCAGGCCCAACTGAGCCAGCATAGTTGGCAGAATGTTGCCGTAAAAAGTTGTGTAGAACACAGCACACCAGGATAATGTGATTCAGTTTGTACTCCGCCATATGTATGGGTGTAAGAAATAGGCAGAACCGGCTGGCCATGATTCCAAACGTGTTCTCCACCACTCTTCTGGCTCTGGCCAGCCTGTAATTAAAAACCCTCTGGTCCGGGGTGAGGGTCCTCATCGGGAATGGCCGCATAAGATGGTCCCCCAGCGCAAAAGCTTCATCCGCAACGAAGACGAATGGGAGTCCTTCCACATTGTCTTCTGGAGGTGGCAAGTCCAAGCTGCCATTCTGGAGACGTCTGTAGAACTCGGTCTCGGTGATGACTCTAGCATCGGACATCCGGCCATTGAACCCCTTATAATTATAATAGTATGACCCTGAGTTGGGTGGTGGGATGATGTGGACGTGTTTCCCATCAATTGCCCCTCCGCAGCTAGGAAAGTCCCACCGATGGGCAAAGTGGGAGGCCACAGTCTGCCATTCCTGTGGCGTGGAAGGAAACTGTGGAGTAAAACAAAAAAAAACTTAGTCTTTTTGCACATAAACATGGAAAGCAGATTAGACACAAACATTCTTGGCCAACATCAAGATAACATTTATTTATGGGAATTTTTAAAGACCAAAGTATAAGGTACACCTATCAGATCCCCCCCCTCTCATGGGCCATTTCTAACATTATAGGGGGGGAACTCTTGGACAGGTAACCCTCTCCACTTCATTGAGAGATGAATGCCTAAATAATGGGTAATACTTTGAACAGCCCCTCCTTAGTTACACTATTGGCAGCCCACTGGACAGGTAAGAAGTAGGGATGAGCTTCGAGTTCGAGTCGAACTCATGTTCGACTCGAACACTGGCTGTTCGCAAGTTCGCCAAACAGCGAACAATTTGGGGTGTTGCCGCGGAACACCCTTTAAAAGTCTATGGGAGAAATCAAAAGTGCTAATTTTAAAGGCTAATATGCAAGTTATTGTCATAAAAAGTGTTTGGGGACCTGGGTCCTGCCCCAGGGGACATGGATCAATGCAAAAAAAAGTTTTAAAAACAGCCGTTTTTTCAGGAGCAGTGATTTTAATAATGCTTAAAGTCAAACAATAAAAGTATAATATCCCTTTAAATTTCGTACCTGGGGGGTGTCTATAGTATGCCTGTAAAGGGGCGTATGTTTCCTGTGTTTAGAACAGTCTGACAGCAAAATGATATTTTGAAAGAAAAACCCATTTAAAACTACCCGCGGCTATTGCATTGCCGACAATACACATAGAAGTTCATTGATAAAAACGGCATTGGATTTCCCCAAAGGGGAACCCCGAACCAAAAAAAAAAAAAAAAATGACGTGGGAGTCCCCTTAAATTCCATACCAGGCCCTTCAGGTCTGGTATGGATATTAAGGGGAACCCCGGCCAAAATTTTAAAAAAAAATCCATACCAGACCCTTATCCGAGCACGCAACCTGGCAGGCCGCAGGAAAAGAGGGGGGACGAGAGTGCACCCCCCTCCTGAACCGTACTAGGCCACATGCCCTCAACATTGGGAGGGTGCTTTGAGGTAGCCCCCCAAAACACCTTGTCCCCATGTTGATGAGGACAAGGGCCTCATTCCCACAACCCTGGCCGGTGGTTGTGGGGGTCTGCGGGCGGGGGACTTATCAGAATCTGGAAGCCCCCTTTAACAAGGGGACCCCCAGATCCCAGCCCCCCCCTGTGTGAAATGGTAAGGGGGTACTTACCCCTACCATTTCACTAAAAAACTGTCAAAAATGTTAAAAATGACAAGAGACAGTTTTTGACAATTCCTTTATTTAAATGCTTCTTCTTTCTTTCTTTCTTCTATCTTGCTTCATCTTCTTGTTCTTCTGGCTCTTCTGGTTCTTCCTCCGGCGTTCTCATCCAGCATCTCCTCCGCGGCGTCTTCTGTCTTCTTCTCCTCGAGCCGCTCCACACCCATGGCATGGGGGGGAGGCTCCCGCTCTTCTCTTCTTCTTTTCTTCTCTTCTTCTCTTCTTTATTTTCTTCTCTGGGCCGCTCCACACCCATGCTGGCATGGAGGGAGGCTCCCGCTGTGTGACGGCGCTCCTCGTCTGACAGTTCTTAAATAACGGGGGCGGGGCCACCTGGTGACCCCGC
>JBBGZY010001470.1:1990000-2142500 GCA_037952925.1 Lithobates clamitans
CCATGCGTCCGGCGTCCTGAAAGGGGCCAGGCGCATAGATGTGGGGGTGGCAGCAGGGATAGGGGGGCCGGCGCCCATGCACCCACAAGGCACAGGCCGCCACTGAAGCATAGTCATCATTTGCTGCAAAAAACCTCCCCATCACTCCAAACATAATACAATGTACATGCATATCACAATGGTCGAATTCCTTGTTAGAACATATGTCATGTAGTGGGGATACTTTACTTTTTCACAATTATTTGTAGAGGTATCTTCCCACTGACATCATTGATCTTTTTAGCTATCAATAATGGGTAACAATTCCCAGTAACCACAAGTGTAAGGAGCATTCTTCCCACTGACCATCACACTAACGTATCACGAGCTTAGATATAGGAAGTTTTGGTAGGGGTTTCCTCAGACTGGAAAGTTATTTTAAGTGTTCCTCTGTGTTGAGAAAGGCTGTAATGGAGGGTTAGAACTCCTGTCAGTTTTTTTTTTTTTTTTTTTTGCCATCTGTCTTATTGGGGAGATTTCACTTCCTGTCCCATAGCCAAAAGAGGAAGCGAGAGGAAATTCCTGCAAAAGGAGGGAATTCTTTGGGGTCCCTCAGGTCACCAGAACTAGTGGCTTCATTGGAAAATTTCCCCTCTATTACTTTTCTGGGGACAATCCAAAATTTGTGATTTTCTTTAAAGTGGAGTTCCACCCACTTTTACAACTCTTCAGCATCCCTCACTAAACTGTGCACTGTAAACAAATTGGATCTTTTAAATTTTTTTTTCTCAGCACCCACTGTATATCTGCTGTATTCATTTTTCACTTCCTCCTCCCTGGCCGCGGCCCATCGCATCATTTCCTGTTTGCAATGCCTTCTGGGAAGGGGCGGCAACTTCCTCTGAAACTGCCATTGCTATGGAAACCTGACCTGAAACCTATTACACTGCTTGTGCTGCACTGAGCATGTGCGAGATGTGCAAGGATGAGATCCAGGAAGAAATACAGTCTGGCTTCAGATGCCCACACTTAAGATGGCCACGGCCTGCTGTAAGTTTATAAAATAACAAACTACTGCTATAAACTAACAAAACAGACCTTAGTTTACAGACTAACTTTACTAGAATACATTAAGCTTGTGTATTATAGGGGTATTTTTATTTAAAAAGTATAATTTCGGCCGGAACACCACTTTAAATTTCAGTTTCAATGATGATGGCAAACAGGACAAATAGAGAGGGTAAATCTCTGTGCTGCAGCAGCCCCCCAGAGCCCCCTTTTTCTTACCTGAACCCGGTCGTTCCAGCGACTGGGACAAGCACAGCACCTCCAGCGTCTTGGGTCCTCATTGGGTAGATTGATAGCAGCAGGAGCCATTGGCTCCCGCTGCTGTCAATCAAATCCAGTAACACGGGTGTTGGGGGCGGGGGCTGAGTCCTGATGTCTGTCAATGGACACAGCAGCAGGACTCGGGGGCATGCCCCCCATGGAAAGAGTCTCTCTGTGGGGGCACTCGATGAAGAGGAGGGGCCAAAAAAACAAAAAATAAACCTTAATTACTTTAACAGGGCACAAACCACACTAAAAACCTAATAGGTGTTCTAATCCTGCTCTATCCAAAACTAAAAGAAAAAAAAAAAATTTCCTTTGATTATACTTTAAAGATCTTTTATAAATGTAAAATATTGACTGAAAATAGTATCAAAAATTACCGTTCTTCCACCAATAAAAAAAGACCACGTTGTAGAAGAACGCTATTTATATGTGTGTGTAATTTTTGATACAGTTTTTCTTTCAATATTTGACATTTATAAAGATATTTTGTATTTACCGGTATTTAATTGAACTTAGTTGTTTTTGATACTCCATGTGTGACCTGTGAAAGCAGCTTCTATTTGACTGGTATTTTAGCCACCTTTTTTCTTAGGCTTCATTCACACCTGAGCATATTGCAGCGACAGCTGCTGCAGCGCATTTTTTAATTTTTAAAAAATTTTTTATTATTATTTATGTGTTTAGAAGAAGCTCATGTACCAAATCTTGGCACAGAGCCAGGAGCATTTGGCGTTAAGATTTTTGCCGTGATTTTAACACGTTTTGTCGTTTTTGCCACGTTTTTTTTTTTTTCCATTTTTTTTTTAACACTGTATAAAGTATTTAAAAAACACTGTAGAAAAAAAAAAAAGTGGCAAAAACGCATGTTCAAAAACGCGGCAAGCACCGCAAAAAACACTGCAGAAACGCTCAAAAGCAACATGCTTAGATGTGAATTGAGCCTTAAAGGGAGTGCGCCTAATCTCAGATTGTTAACTGTATAAGACACCTGTCCACAGAAGCAATCGGCTTCCAATCTCTCCACCGTGGCCAAGACCGAAGAGCTGTCCAAAGATGTCAGGGACAAGATTGTAGAGCTACACAAGGCTGGAATGGACTACAAGACCATTGTCAAGCAGCTTGGTGAGAGGGTGACAACAGTTGTTGCGATTATTCGCAAATGTCTAAAACGCAAAATTACTGTCAATCTCCCTTGGTCAGGGGCTCCATGCAAGATCTCATGATCATTGAAACTCCACGAGGTGAGAACGATGAGGAATCAGCCCAGCACTACACGGGAGAATCTTGTCATTGATCTCAAGGCAGTTGGGACCATAGTCACCAAGAAAACAATTGGTAACAAACTACGTCGTGAAGGACTGCAGCGCCCGCAAGGTCCCCCTGCTCAGGAACGCACATGTACAGACCCGTCTGAAGTTTGCTAATGAACATCTGAATGATTCAGAGGAGAACTGGGTGAAAAATGTTGTGGTCAGAAGAGACCAAAATCGCGCTCTTTGGCATCAACTCAACTCGCCGTGTTTGGAGGAGGAGGAATGCTGCCTATGACCCCAAGAACACCATCCCCATTGTCAAACATGGAGGTGGAAACATTGGGTTTTCTGCTAAGGAGACTGGACAACTTCACTACATCAAAGGGACGATGGGCGGGCCATGTACCTTCAAATCTTGGGTGAGTACCTTCTTCCCTCAGCCAGGGCATTGAAAATGGGTTGTGGATGGGTATTCCAGCATGACATCAACCCAAAACACACGGCCAAGGCAACAAAGGAGTAGTTAAAGAAGAAGCACATTAAGGTCCTGGAGTGACCTAGCCAGTCTCCAGACCTTAATCCCATAGAAAACACGTGGAGGGAGCTGAAGTTTCGAGTTACCAAACGTCAGCCTCAAAACCTTATTGACTTGGAGAGGATGGGGAAAGAGGAGTGGGACAAAATCCCTCCTGGGATGTGTGCAAACCTGATGGCCAACTACAAGAAAACGTCTGACCTCTGATTACCCACAAGAGTTTTGCAACCAAGTACGAAGTCATGTTTTGTGAAGGGATCAAATACTTATTTCACTCAAATGCATTTTTCTGGATATTTTTGTTCTTATTCTGTCTCTCACTGTTAAAATAAGCCTACCATTAAAAATATAGACTGAACATTTCTTTGTCAGTGGGCAACCGTACAAAATCAGCAGGGGATCAAATATTTTTTTTTTTTTTTCCCCCGAACTGTATATTGAATGCATTGTTTAGGTTTATCCTCTTATTAAATTGTTTTGGTAGATCTAAAGGAGATTGTATAGAGATTCTACAACCAGAGGGATCAGTGGGGAAGCTGGAACTACTACAGTAAGCTGAGCAGCTGCCACATTGCACAGATCACAGGGGTGCTCACCTGGCACCTCTGCCATTTAGAGAACACCCCCCTGTAATCAGTGTGCAGTGGGGCTGTGTGCGGAGATGAATGAACTCCTCTGCATGCATTTGAGTTGCATTATCCTGCACTGGCCAATCAAAAAGGCTGAAGTCCTGGGCAGCCAGGAAGAAGATGTTGGTGAGGAACCTTAGGGGCTTCAAATCATTAGGTGGGAGGGGAGTCTTTGTGGCTTTAGTTCTGCTTTAAGTCCTGTAGTGTGTTGACATGATGCTGAGCCAGGAAAACAGAAAATAGTTTTCATACACTTATTTTAATTTCCCTTTCCTGGCTCTGCCTCGTAATCAGCACTAAATTGATCCTATTTCGTGCCGGGTTTAGTTGTGGGACACGTGCTAGTGGAGGCTCCATCGATTTATAAATCTAGATATGGGTTGTCCTATGGGGGTTGAGGGATGGAAATGACCCCATTGCGTGCTGACATGGGACAAAGCCAGGAAAGGAAAATGACAGTGTGGTTACCTTCACATCATGCAGATGAGATGGAGCGCACATGTTTCTGTGCATCATGTGTAGAGCAGTTTATTCATTTCAATGGGCTGACCTATACATAAGAAATGCACAAAAGAAGACGCTGACTCGCTTACAAAATCGCATCGCGCCGATAACAGTGCTGCAGAAAACAGATGTGTTGGGCTGCCATTAACAATTAATGGCGCCGCCGCATGTCTGCACATGCACATTTCTGTGCATGTTGGGAAAAAATGCAATTTTGCATGTGTTCCTGACACATACTAAGTGTGAACATAGCCTAAGTATATGAAAACTATTTTTACTTATTTTGGCGATTTTCTGTCTTCCAGTTACCTGCTGCCCTAGGGCTAGGGTTGCCACCTTTTCTTTACGCCAAACCCGAACACTTTAGCCACACACAGAAAAAAATGTTTTTTTAAGGAGGAACGATATGGAAACTGGTGTAAAGAGGAACTCTGATGTAAGGGGGTTTCTGTTTACCAAACCTCCCACTTACGTCAGAGTTCCCACAATATTGTGTCCGGGTTCAAATCTGGACACACGATTCAAAATCCAGACTGTCCGCACGGGTGTCAGTCCTACATAGGGCGCTTTCCTTGAAATGATTCTGATACATATAATTATGGCTACTGTGATGTTCATTTGATTAACTGCATCTTGACAATACAATATCATTTGAATTCAGGACACCTCTGATGATGGCTTGTACCCGGAAAAACCTAGATATTATCAAGGATCTGGTTGAACACAAAGCCAACCCCATGCTGAAAAATAAGGACGGCTGGAACTGTTTTCATATTGCAGCAAGGGAAGGAGACCCAGCGATTATTGAATATCTGCTTGATGCGTTTCCTGATATCTGGCACACCGAGAGCAAGATAAAGAGAACACCACTTCACACAGCAGGTACTGACCTCACTTTACAGTACTCTATTTAACGTACTGCAGCCTTTTCCTAATACACAAATATTTCAAAACAGGCCAGTAGCTCTATTTTTAGCCATGTTAGTTTGAGGACTGCAGTGCCTTGAAAAAGTATTCATACCCGCTGAAATTTTCCACATTTTGTCATGTTACAACCAAAAACGTAAATGTTTTTTATTGGGATTTTATGTGATAGACCAATACAAAGTGGCACATAATTGTGAAGTGGAAGGAAAATGATAAATGGTTTTCAACATTTTTTACAAATAAATATCTAAAAAGTGTGGCGTGCATTTGTATTCAGCCTCCTTTTACTCTGATACCCCTAACTAAAATCCAGTGGAATCAATTCTTCAGAAGTCACCTAATTTAGTAAATAGAGTCCTCCTGTGTGTAATTTAATCTCTGTATAAATACAGCTGTTCTGTGAAGCCCTCAGTTTTTTTAGAGCAAGAACAAACTGCATTATGATGGCCAAGGAATGCACCAGACAGGTCAGGGATAAAGTTGTAGAGAAGTTTAAAGCAGGGTTAGGTTATAAAAACATTTCCCAAGCTTTAAACAATTCACAGCAGCACAGTGGTGTAGTGGTTTGGCAGCACAGTGGTGTAGTAGTTAGCACTCTCACATCGCAGCAATAGGGTCACTGGTTTGAATCCCAACCACGACACTACCTGCCTGGAGTTTGCATGTTCTCGTTGTGCCTGTGTGGGTTTCCTCCGGGTGCTCCGGTTTCCTCCCACACTCCAAAGACCTGCGGTTAGGTTTATTGGCTTCTGTCCAAAAAAAAAAAAAATTGGCCCTGGTGTATGGGTACCTTTTTTAAATATATATATATATAAAAAAAAAAATAATATCATGGATGGGCATCTTGATGGGACGCAATGTGCGGGGATGGGGACAGTTGTGGGTGCTCACTCAGGTTGAACTGGATGGACTTGTGTCTTTATTCAACCTTACTAACTATGTAAATATGTATTCAATCCATCATCCGAAAATGGAAAGAGTATGGCACAACTGCAAACTTACCAAGACATAGCCGTCCACCTAAACTGACAGGCCGGGCAAGGAGAGCATTAATCAGAGAAGCGGCCAAGAGGCCCATGGTAACTCTGGAGGAGCTGAAGAGACCCACAGCTCAGATGGGAAAATCTGTCCACAGGACAACTATTAGTCATGCACTCCACAAATCTGGCCTTTATGGGTGAGTGGCAAGAAGAAAGCCATTGTTAAAAGAAAGTATATGGAAAAAACAATACAGCGCTGCGTATGGTGTAGGTAAAACAGCAGCCAACACAACTATAGACCCAAGTAGTAAGTGTAAATGTGAAAGTGTAGCGCTATAAAACCAAAACAAACTGAAAAATGAAAAAATCAGTGTCTTAAACCTGGATTATAAAAGAATGAATATATATATATATATATATATATATATATATATATATATATATATATATATATATATATATATATATATATATATATATATATATATATATATATATATATATATATATATATAATTAGTATGATCATATCTTAGTGCAAAAATATACTGTGCAAATTATACAATACATTGAATATGTGCAGAACTGGTGAAACAATGTTGAGAGAAGAAATCACCAAAGTATCCAACTAAAAATATATAGATATACAGGCAGCAGTCCAAACACAAATCGGTAAGAACCAATATCTATTAGAGTCCAAAAACACACAGATATAAATAAAGCCACAGGAATCTGTATAGATGTTAGAGACCACCAACGTTGCAGGAAAGTTAGGAATGGTGAAGAAGCCACCAAAGGTCTTAGGGGGGTTACCAGATGTTGTTGACTTGGGGAGACTTATGCCATCCAAGTCACAAAGGCTTTACGACCAACTGGTCAAAAGGGTACATCTCCTTAAACAGACACAATGGATCCCAGGTCAGGGCAGCAGCTTGACACCCACGGTCACCAGCAACGGCACAAAAATAGTGTTCCAATAGAGGGCCACAAACGAATGTTCACATACCATGCAAGAAATGAATGAAAACCTCACATAGCGTGATAACGTAAACACTC
Organism: Lithobates clamitans; assembly: GCA_037952925.1. Lineage (NCBI taxonomy): Eukaryota > Metazoa > Chordata > Amphibia > Anura > Ranidae > Lithobates > Lithobates clamitans. The sequence continues at coordinate 1,997,199 of JBBGZY010001470.1, forward strand.
ATTTATTAAGAATATAGGAAACTGACTCACATATTTGTAGATCATCACGAGCATAAAGAACAAGCAGCGGTAACAATTACCGCTACTTGTTCTTTATGCTCTTGATGATCTACAAATATGTGAGTCAGTTTCCTATATTCTTAATAAATTAGTGTTTACGTTATCACGCTATGTGAGTTTTTCATTCATTTCTCGCATAGTATGTGAACATTCGTTTGTGGCCAATGAGGAGGGGGTTGCAGTAGTCGAGGCGAGAGATAACCAGGGAGTGAATCAGGAACTTTGTGGTTTCATTGGTTAGATTAAGGGGATTGGTTAATTGATCACAGGTCCTTGAGGCCTATATTGTAAGTTATAAACAAATATATACCGCGCTGTCTCAAAAAACAAAAAAAACAAAAACAAGGACTAAAGCAGCCAGCACAGCAGTGGATAAAGTTGCAAAAATGACAAATGGGGTGAAATGTGCAGCGCTTATGTGATCATATAAACCATAACAAATAATATTAGTACAGAAAACTTGAATAATAAATGATGTGCTCAAAAATACTCCAAGCAGTCCTCTATTATGACATGTGATGTCTATAAACAGAGGAACTTGGACGTGTGATGTCCAAAAAAGAAAAAAGTCAGTGACAAGCTTCAGTCATGTGTGATGATAATCCTCAACCACATGTGGATATAATATAGTGACAGTCTTTAACTTCAAATATGTATGATGTAATAACAGTTAATAGTGGGTCCACCACCAAAGACACCAGAAGCTGCTTACCAGAGGGATTGAACTCAAATAGGTGTACACCTAGTGAGTCAATCAAGCTTTGTGGTATAATATACCAAGGGGATCAGATGCTCTATCCAGATATGACCTCCAGATGGACCTCCGAACAAGTGTAAGGTATGGATGGACTCAGTAGATATAGGCAGTCAGCCCCATAATTAAAAGAAAGAGGAAGGCATATAGTGTAACTCCGTATGGAAATTTCAATACATAAAAAGCAAAGGAAATACACTCACGTGTTAAGCAGTAAAATCAAGCGCTTGTATAAAAGAAGACAGTGGTCTCAGCATATCCTTCCGACGCGTTTCGACTTAGAAGTCATCAGATGACTTCTAAGTCGAAACGCGTCGGAAGGATATGCTGAGACCACTGTCTTCTTTTATACAAGCGCTTGATTTTACTGCCTAACACGTGAGTGTATTTCCTTTGCTTTTTATGTATTGAAATTTCCATACGGAGTTACACTATATGCCTTCCTCTTTCTTTTAATTATGGGGCTGACTGCCTATATCTACTGAGTCCATCCATACCTTACACTTGTTCGGAGGTCCATCTGGAGGTCATATCTGGATAGAGCATCTGATCCCCTTGGTATATTATACCACAAAGCTTGATTGACTCACTAGGTGTACACCTATTTGAGTTCAATCCCTCTGGTAAGCAGCTTCTGGTGTCTTTGGTGGTGGACCCACTATTAACTGTTATTACATCATACATATTTGAAGTTAAAGACTGTCACTATATTATATCCACATGTGGTTGAGGATTATCATCACACATGACTGAAGCTTGTCACTGACTTTTTTCTTTTTTGGACATCACACGTCCAAGTTGCTCTGTTTATAGACATCACATGTCATAATAGAGGACTGCTTGGAGTATTTTTGAGCACATCATTTATTATTCAAGTTTTCTGTACTAATATTATTTGTTATGGTTTATATGATCACATAAGCGCTGCACATTTCACCCTGCTTGAGGCCTATATAACTTTCTGTGGAACTCCTTGTGAGCCTGCTTATCTTTGAGCTTAAAAAACCACAGTTATAGGGCGTACACACGGTCGGACTTTGTTCGGACATTCCGACAACAAAATCCATGGATTTTTTTTCCGACGGATGTTGGCTCAAACTTGTCTTGCATACACACAGTCACACAAAGTTGTCTGAAAATCCGATCATTCTGAACGCGGTGACGTAAAACACGTACATCGGGACTATAAACGGGGCAGTGGCCAATAGCTTTCATCTCTTTATTTATTCTGAGCATGCGTGGCACTTTGTCCGTCGGATTTGTGTACACACGATCGGAATTTCCGACAACTGATTTTGTTGTCGGAAAATTTTATCTGATGGAAAATGTCCAATGGAGCCCACACACGGTCGGAATTTCCAACAACACGCTCCGATCGGACATTTTCCATCGGAAAATCCGACCGTGTGTACGGGGCATTAGTGGAACTGGACTAAGGGGTGAGTTAAAAAACCAGAGTTGAAAACAAGAGGTTTTAACAGGGCTCAAGTACCTGTGTAGGGTGAGTACCTGAGTGTTTGTCTGAGTAGTGTGCATGGATCGTTGGTGTGTGTGTGTGTGTGTGTGTGTGTGTGTATGTGTACGTTGGTCAGCGAGTACCTGTGTATTGTCCTGTTGAGTATTCATGTCAGGAAGCTAGTTGTTGGGTAATTTGGACCTGGTATAATCCCCAATCCTCATTAAATTGGTAGGTACGATGCCCAGTGGGTGTGGAGATGCGACTCATGTACATCCTGCGGCATGTATGTGTTCCTTGATCATCCTATCGAGGGCGAATAATACTGTTGTGCAGAATGTAAGCACATTGTTTCCCTGGAAGCCCAAGTTCTGAATCTGGGGAAGCAACTGTCAGCACTGAAAAGACCCTCCATACTAAATGAGAGCCATGAATGTACACGGCAAGGGCCAGCCCAGAGGCGGGTGGAGACAAAGCGATGCAGGCACTAGGAAAGAGTAGATGGGTGACAGTCAGGAAGACATCTGGTTACAAAGGATGGGGAGATGGCGAAGATATTTAATTTATTGTTCTCCTCAGTCTTCACAAGGGAATCGGGGGGGGTTTCAGTAATCAAAATTGCAGTGTTTATCCTCATGACACATCACAGGAAGCACCTCCATGGTTAACAGAGGACAGAATTAAAATTAGACTTGGGAAACTTAACATTAATGAATCACCGGGACTAGATGGCTTGCATCCTAGGGTACCTAGGGAACTTAGTCAAGTAATTGCCAAACCATTATTCCTAATTTTTATTGACAGTCTACTGACTGGAATGGTACCAACTGATTGGAGAAAAGCCAATGTAGTACGAATATTTAAAAAGGGCCCAAAATACATCCCTGGGAATTACAGAGCAGTTAGCCTAACATCAATAGTATGCAAGCTCTTGGAGGGGATGATAAGGGACTATATACAAGATTTTAGTAATGAGAACAGTATCATTAGCAGTAATCAGCATGGATTCATGAAGAATCGTTCTTGCCAATCCAATCTATTAACCTTTTATGAGGAGGTGAGTTACCATTTAGATAAAGGAAGGCCCATAGACGTGGTGTATCTGGATTTTGCAAAAGCATTTGACACAGTTCCCCATAAATTTTTACTGTACAAAATAAGGTCCATTGGCATGGACCATAGGGTGAGTACATGGATTAAAAACTGGCTACAAGGGTGAGTTCAGAGGGTGGTGATAAATGGGGAGTATTTGGAATGGTCAGGGGTGGGTAGTGGGGTCCCCCAGGGCTCCGTGCTGGGACCAGTCCTATTTATTTTGTTCATAAATGACCTGGAGGATGGGATAAACAGTTCAATCTATGTTTTTGCGGACGATGCTAAGCAGGGAAATAACTTCTCCGCAGGATGTGGAAATCTTGCAAAAAGATCTGAACAAATGGTGGGCAACTACATGGCAAATGAGGTTTAATGTAGAAAAATTTTAAATAATGCATTTGGGTGTCAAAAATATGAATGCAATCTATACACTGGGGGGGAGAACCTCTAGGAGAATCTAGGATGGAAAAGGACCTGGGGGTCCTAGTATTTGATAGCAGCAGCTTGGCATTGCATGCCATTGCTGAGCCTAACAAAGCAAACAGAATATTGGCATGCATTAAAAAGGGGATCAACTCCAGAGATAAAACGATAATTCTCCCGCTCTACAAGGCTCTGGTCCGGCCGCACCTGGAGTATGCTGTCCAGTTCTGGGTATCAGTCCTCAGGAAGGATGTACTGGAAATGGAGCGAGTACAAAGAAGGGCAACAAAGCTAATAAAGGGTCTGGAGGATCTTAGTTATGCGGAAAGGTTGCAAGCACTGAACTTATTTTCTCTGGAGAAGAGACGCTTGAGAGGGGATATGATTTCAATATACAAATACCATACTGGTGACCCCACAATAGGGATAAAACTTTTTTGCGTAAGGGAGTTTAACAAGACACGTGACCACTCATTAAATTTAGAAGAAAAGAGGTTTAATCTTAACCACTTAAGGACCGAGCCTCTTTCTGAGATTTGTTGTTTACAAGTTAAAAACGTTTTTTTCTGTTTTGTGTTTTTTTGCTAGAAAATTACTTAGAACCCCAAACATTATACATTTTTTTTTTTTTTTTTTTCCCTAACACCCTAGAGAATAAAATGGCGATCGTTGCAATACTTTCTGTCACACTGTATTTGCGCAGCAGTCTTACAAGCCCTTTTTTTTTTTTTTTTTTTTTCTTTTTTAAATAAACTGTAAAAGATAATGCCGAGTAAATTGATGCCCAACATGTCACGCTTCAAAATTGCGCCTGCTCGTGGAATGGCGACATACTTTTACCCTTAAAAATCTCCATAGGTGATGTTTAAAAAATTCTGCAGATTGCATGTTTTGAGTTACAGAGGAGGTCTAGGGCTAGAATTATTGCTCTCGCTCTACCTATCGCGGTGATGGCTCACATGTGTGGTTTGAACACTGTTTTCATATGCGGGCGCTACTCACGTATGCATTCCCTTCTGCACGTGAGCTCGGCGGGACGGGCGCTTTTTTTTTTTTTTTACACTGTTCTTTTTTTTAAAAAAAAAGTAAAAATAATAATAAAAAAAAAAAAGAGATCTGAGGTCAAAAAGACCTCAGATCTCAAATTTACACTAAAAAAAAAATAAAAAAATGGCCCTTTAAGAGTTATGGGCAGAAGTGAGGTTTTAGGGTCGCTTCCACCCTGCAATGGTATGGAGACGGGTGGGGGGCCATCTTCCCCCTCACTCGTCTCCATACCCAGCAAGGACAAGGATACAATCGCCTCTGCCACTACCGACGGCTCTGGTAAGTGGCGGAGGGCACCGGAGAGCGGCGAGAGGGCGGGGCCCTCTCCTGCCGCCGATAAAAGTGATCTTGCGGCCAATCTGCTGCAGAGACCACCATTATTGGAAACTGGACCACCCGCCGAAGAAGAGGATACCAGGCTTATGGCAGCTAGCTCCTGCCATAACAATGCCATATCCCTCTTCAAATTTAGGACGTAGATCGGTGTGGGGCGGTCCGGAAGTGGTTAAACTACATAGATGGTTTTTGGACAGAATATCATATCCACATCCCTGTTGGATCAATAGAAAAAGGATGAGAGAGAGCTGATACTCGCAGTATCAACTGTGGTCAAATGTGTATATGACCGAATGTTGTTATTGAATCCAATTTTATATCTTGTAATAAACTTATATTTTATCAATACCCTTGTGGTTGTGATTACCTCAGTGACAGAAAAACATATCCGTTAAAATCCAATCACCCCATGAGAGAATGATGCTCTGTCTCATCCTTTTTCTATACAATGTAATACTGACATAATCACAAACATAGGTTGGACTTGATGGACTGGCAGCCAGGCACAGCACTGGATCGATGCAGGACTTGGGTAAGTATATAGGGAGGTGAGAAGGCAATACAATTATTTTTTATCTTGATGCAGGGAATGCAATAAGGTAGAAATGTCCTGTTTTTAGAACCAATTTAACAAAAGGAAAGCTGAAAAAAAGGTTTAATGTACAGTCGCAACCCACCTTTCTTAAAGGGTAACTCCACTTTCGTGAGAAAAAAAATGGCAAATAAAGAAAAAATGTAGCGCATACAATTGCGACACTAATCCTATTGTGATTGAATGTTATTAAAAATTACTTTTTTTTTTCCTTTTTCAATCTGCAGCCGCTGTAATTTTCTGAGAATGCATTGCAATACGGCTACCTGGAGTTATTCTGTACACAGTGTGTACTGATCACCCCCAGAAACCTCATTTCCTGCTTGTGTGATTGGCTCACCAATTTTCCCAGAAGTCTGCCTAAGATACGAGATTTCAGGCATCCCTTGCAACAAAAATGTCATTTTTGGAAAGATACTTTGAATAGGAACACGACTAAAGGGATGCAGGCCCAGCGGATTTCCTCATTAGTGCTCTGCAGCTGCACACTTGACAGTTAATTATAAAACCACTCCCATTAGACCCACTGAGCACAGAGAAACACACAGGGATTTCTTCAGAATAACAAAAGGTAGGAATCTGTAGCAAAGTTTGTTATAATACTTGCAATGTACATAGATCACTCAGAGGGGAATGTGTTTTTTTCTCGATAAAAGTGGAGTTACGCTTTAAGCAATCTACATACCTACATACATGCACTTAGACACAGGTAATACTTTGTATCTGAATACTATGTTATTTTTTTTATTTAGCAATGCATGGCTGCATTGATGTGGTGAAGATCCTTCTTGAGAGGTAATGTAGCACATTTTGTAATGTAATGATTTTATAGATAACAGAATATTAAAATGTTTTAGTTCAGATAAATGCATTTGAATGGTATCCAGTTTTTTTAACACCAGTCACAATCTGGCTTGTGTAAAAATCTGAATATCTACCCTCAGATTAGTATACTGTAATTCTGAAGGGGTACCTATGAAAGATTTATATTCGTACCTTTTTTATGAGCTTTACTTAGTTTTTCTGAGGATGGCTTGGAGCTGAGAGTCAGACATAAGAGGTTTTTCGGGTTTGATAGTTCCTGCTCCGTCAACTGCCTGAACCAAAACTGATAGTTCACTCTTTCTTCCAAGGCCAGGTAACCAATCAAAGTGGAACTTTAGTCAGAAAATGAAGTCCTGCTAGATCATTTCAGGCAGGCTCCTTTTGCAGGTATAGCTATGTAAAACCTTAAAAATAAGTGTCTATACTGTTTAAAATCCAGTAATGCCCTGTCTCACCCTGCTCTGCACATGTTCAGTGGCTCTCTATTATTAGGCACTGCCAAGTTTGTAGAGGCCAATCTGCTGACAGCCTTAAATCAGAATTAAACCCTCCTATCCTTTACAGCCAAGGAAGCTGCTTCTGTTTGATCTGCAACTGCCACGGTGCTGCACATGTGATCAGTTATGACATCAGCCATTTGATGGTTTGACAGTTTGTTTGAGGAAACAAGCAAATGTGACAGTTACATTCCTGGAATGCTGGGATTGCTAACTGTTTTTTTTAAATGGTTTAATCGATGAGTTTAGTTCTGCTTTATGATTTACTTCTGTTCAGCGGCTCTGGGCTTCAGCAAAATGGCATCCTCCAGCAAGAATAAACAGATGCAATTCTGGAGACAATTTATAGCCTACACTCATTTTGGTAGCATAATTAATAATGTGAAATGTATGTTTCTTGCTAAAACACTTTATTTTTTTATCAAGTTGTTATGGGTAGTTTTTTTGCTTTTAACCAGGTGTATAATATCATCAAGGTTAATTATCCAAGGCGCAGTGGGGGTTGACCTAGTATAGGAGGGATTTTTCACCTAGGAAAAACATTCATAGTTTGTTTTTTTTTTTTTTTTTTTTTTTTTTTTTTGCTTTATTTATTTATTTATTGCTTTAAAGTAGTCCTGTTTGGAAACTCTGGTCCAAGTCGGGTCCTCGTCAGGGTAAAAATTCAACAACTTTCCGAGAGCCCAGGCTGCTATTATTTTTTTATATATTTTTTTCCAATTCTATACAGTGGAACCACGGTTTGCGAGTAACGCGGTTAACGAGCATTTTGCAAACTGAGCACTATATTTCTAAAAATCCTAACTCTGTTTGTGAGTGTTGTCTCGCAAAACGAGCAGGATTCGAGCGAAAAGCGGTGTGCAGTACCGCTTTTGGCCTAAGGTGGGGGGTGCCAGAGCCAAAAGTCGCCGTTCCGAAATGCACAGAAAGACCCAAGGACAGTTCGGCTGACCTTGGAAAGGATTGTGAACGGAGTCTTTCTGAGGTTTGCCGAGGTCAGCCGAAGTGTCCCTCGGGCCTTTTCGGCCATTTCTGAGGCTCTCCGGTGCCCCCTGCCTCTGGCCGCATGCAGTATTGCATCCCATTGAAGTCAATGTGGAACAAATTATTTTCGTTTCCATTGACTTCAATGGGAAAACTCGCTTTGATATGCAAGTACATTGGATTACAAGCATAGTCCTGGAATGGATTATGCTCGTAATCCGAGGCTTCGCTGTATTTAGAACGTCACATTACAGACTACAAAAATAGACTGTAACCAGCAATAGGTAGAATCTTATGGACAGATCCAAAGAGTATATAGCAGTCATATACAAATTGACAAGAGTTTCACGGAGTGCTATACAGTGGAGATAGTGAAGGATACATGTGTTTAATGAGTTAAAGTGGTGTTCCGGCCGAAATTATACTTTTAAAATAAAAATACCCCTATAATACACAAGCTTAATGTATTCTAGTAAAGTTAGTCTGTAAACTAAGGTCTGTTTTGTTAGTTTATAGCAGTAGTTTGTTATTTTATAAACTTACAGCAGGCCGTGGCCATCTTAAGTGTGGGCGTCTGAAGCCAGACTGTATTTCTTCCTGGATCTCATCCTTGCAGATCTCGCACATGCTCAGTGCAGCACAAGCAGTGTAATAGGTTTCAGGTCAGGTTTTTATAGCAACGGCAGTGTCAGAGGAAGTTGCCGCCCCTTCCCAGAAGGCATTGCAAACAGGAAATGATGCGATGAGCCACGGCCAGGGGAGGAGGAAGTGAAAAATTGAATACAGCAGATATACAGTAGGTGCTGAGAAAAATATCCAATTTGTTTACAGTGCACAGTTTAGTGAGGGATGCTGAAGAGTTGTAAAAGTGGGTGGAACTCCACTTTAAGATAGCAGAACAAAATTAGAATAAACAACAATGCAATTCAGGTCTCCCAAGTAGGAAAGGGAGCCAGACGGGAAAGATGGGGGGGATGCTGCTGATGATACACGGAGATATTTAAAGCGGGGTTCCACTCAAATTTTTAACTTAATCTTACCCCCTTCAGTTAATTGCATAGATGTTCAAATGCCACACGAAAAAAATTTTTTTATCGCTGTAATTACCTTTTTATATTGTACTTTATTGTGGCACTTCCTGTCTCTCCTCCCATGGGAGTAGGCGTGTTTATTGCCTTTCCCCGGCACCGCACTGTCTCCTGGGAGCTTAGTGTCAGGCTTCCCAAGATTCAGTGCGGAAACAATGATCATGCGTGTGAACAAGCTGTGAATGAACAGCATTCACCGCATCCAGGAAATCAATGCTTGTGGGCTTCACATGCCCACAAGCAAGATGGAAACAGCCAGCATCACATTTTTTAAGTTATTCTTCAGTACGAAAACAGACAGAGGCGGAAATATTACACCCAAACTGTCAGTATTATTTTGGGGGTTAGCAAAGTGTCTCAATGACCTAAAAAAAAAAAAAAAAAAAAAAAAAAGATTGGTCGCCGGACTCCCACTTTAAGGTAATCCTAAAGGTGTTATTTGTTTTAAAAAAATGTTATACTTCCCTGCTCTGCGCAATAGTTTTGCACAGAGCAGCCCTGATCCTCTTATTTACAGGTCTCCTGACGGTGGTCCTGGCTCCTCCCCCCCGCCAAGTGCCCCCAATAGCCAGCCTCTTGTTGTGGGGTCACTCAAGCAGACTCACTCCCGAGCTGCATTCCTGTGTGTCCATTCATACAGTGTGGCTTGGCCCTGTTCCTGCTATCTCCTTATTGAGAGAGAGAGAGAGAGAGAGAGAGAGAGAGAGAGAGAGAGAGAGAGAGAGAGAGAGAGAGAGAGAGAGAGAGAGAGAGAGAGAGAGAGAGAGAGAGAGAGAGAGAGAGAGAGAGAGAGAGAGAGAGAGAGAGAGAGAGAGAGAGAGAGAGAGAGAGAGAGAGAGAGAGAGAGAGAGAGAGAGAGAGAGAGAGAGAGAGAGAGAGAGAGAGAGAGAGAGAGAGAGAGAGAGAGAGAGAGAGAGAGAGAGAGAGAGAGAGAGAGAGAGAGAGAGAGAGAGACCCTGGAGGGGGGGGGAGCTGTATCCAGGAGTTTTTTTACCCTAATGCATTAAGGTAAGAATAACCTTGAGCCTTTAGAACCACTTTAAGGCTGGGTTCAGACTGGAGCATGGAGCGACTCGCAGCAGGAGGTCCGGTGCGTCCCCATTCACTGTTTCAGGTCCGATTTCAGCCCGAATTTTTGTCTGAATTCGGACCCAAAATGGGCTAAAAAAAATGCACAGGGCTCCTGTGCAATTCACACCGGAGCCGCTCTGGAGATATGTGAACCGGCTGAATAGTGAGTCGGTCACAATCTCCTGCTATGCGAATTAGATGCGGGAAACCCGCACATCCAATTCACAATAGTGTGAACCCAGCCTAAATCCGGAACTATAATAATATATTATTCCTGTTTTGTAATTGTGCTGTCCCCCCTCTACATTGTAAAGCGCTGCGCAAACTGTTGGCGCTATATACATCCTGTATAATAATAATAATAATATATCAGGTTTAAAGCTGGCCATAGGCGGATCGAAATTCAGCCGGTACACTAAGCTGTACATGTGTACATTCTTGGCATAACTCGGTGCCAGGACGAATTCACACCTGGACTGGCCAGTCAAGATGGCTGATGATTGTAAAAGCCTAGAATAGAGAGATATTATGGGTGTGTAATTAACATTATGAATATTCATTTTGTCTTGTTCCACTTGTTTGGTTGAAAGATGTTCTTGGAATGCTTTTTTTAAACCGTTGCTGTATCTAATTTGACAAGGGGAAAAAAAATAGTGTGTGTATAGATATATATCACACACTGTATTGTCAAAAGTATTGGGACACCTACCTTTACACACACACAAACTTTAATGGCATCCCAATCTCCGTAGGGTTCAATACTGAGTTGGCCCACCCTTTGCAGCTATAACAGCTTCAACTCTTCTGAGAAGGGTATCCACAAGGTTTAGGAGTGTGTCTATGAGAATGTTTGACCATTCTTCCAGAAGTGCATTAGTGAGGTCAGGCACTGATGTTGGACGAGAAGGCCTGGCTCGAAGGCTCCACTCTAATATATCCCAAAGGTGTTCTTTCTGGTTGAGGTCAGAACTCTGTGCAGGCCAGTAAAGTTCCACTACCCCAAACTTACTCCTCCAAGTCTTTATGGACCTTGCTTTGTGCACTGGTGCGCAGTCATGTTGGAACAGGAAGGGGCCATCCCCAAACTGTTCCCACAAAGTTGGGAGCATGAAATTGTCCAAAATGTCTTTGTATGCTTAAAGCCTCGTACACACGGTACAATTGTTGGCCAACTGAGTGTCTAATTCTTGTCAAAAGGGCGTGTGCCAGGATATCATTTTGCATACTAACGGTACACAATTGTTGTGCCACAAACACAAACGTAGTGACGTTGTATGAGGAATTTCAGCTCTTGCGCAGCACCCTTTGGGCCCCTTCTGCTAATTTTGTGTTTGGTGAGTATTCCGAGCATGCGTGTTTGTACTTTCCACTTTTGTGTGACGAATTTTGTGTACTGACCATACGAAAATCAGACGTCAGGCCATTGTCCACTGAAAATTTACTAGCCTCTCATCCAACTTTTGTTGGCCGAAAGTTGGACAATAATTGTTAAAGGAGCATACTAGCGGTAAGGATTTTAGGACAACAGTCTGTTAGCAGACAACCCCCTGCCAACAATCGTACCGTGTGTACGAGGCCTTAGAGTTCCCTTCACTGGAACTAAGGGGCCAAGCCCAACCCCTGAAAAACAACCCCACACCATAATCCCCCCCTCCACCAAATGATTTGGACCAGTGCACAAAGCAAGGTCTATAAAGACATGGATGAGCGCGTTTGGGGTGGAGGAGCTTAACTGGCCTGCACAGAGTCCTGACCTCAAGCCGCTAGAACACCTTTGGGATGAATTAGAGTGGAGACAGATGCGCTTTTGGAAGAATGGTAAAATATTCCCATAGACACACTCCTAAACCTTGTGGACAGCATTCTCAGAAGAGTTGAAGCTGTTATAGCTGCAAAGGGTGGGTCAACTCAATATTGAACCCTACGGACTAATGCCCCGTACACACGGTCGGATTTTCCAACGGAAAATGTGTGATAGGACCTTGTTGTCGGCAATTCCGACCGTGTGTGGGCTCCATCACACATTTTCCATCGGAATTTCCGACACACAAAGTTTGAGAGCAGGCTATAAAATTTTCCGACAACAAAATCCGTTGTCGGAAATTCCGATCGTGTGTACACAAATCCGACGGACAAAGTGCCACGCATGCTCAGAATAAATAAAGAGATGAAAGCTATTGGCCACTGCCCCATTTATAGTCCCGACGTACGTATTTTACGTCACCGCGTTTAGAACGATCGGATTTTCTGACAACTTTGTGTGACCGTGTGTATGCAAGACAAGTTTGAGCCAACATCCGTCGGAAAAAATCCATGGATTTTGTTGTCGGAATGTCCGAACAACGGGGCATAAGACTGAGATGCCATTAAAGGTCATGTACGTGTAAAGGCAGGCTTTCCAATACTTTTGGCAATATAGTGTATATATGAGGCTGATAATGATGCCAAACCAGGAAAAGGACCGGGTGAAGGTGTCTGCATCAGCAAGGAAGTTTTCACATGTCGTATCGCTGGAGGGAAGGTTAGTATTACAGAGTTTAGTTCCTCTTTCAGCCTACAATGATTAATTAATTTAAAGTCCAAAATCTAATTTTCAGGATGTTTGGCATCATGCCTCACTGTAGAGGGTTGTTAAACCAAATAATTTTTGTTAATTTCATACCTAGAGATCCTTTTAGTAACAGCACTTCCTGTGGCAGGTTGACAACGATAAGCTAGTGCCTTGCAACAAACAGCAGTGTTGTCAACCTGCCTTGCAAACATTTTCAGTTGCCCATTGGGCTGTCTATCAGGTCCGCAGGAGGCATGCACAGACATAGACATCGGGAAGTAGAAATCAGGTGTTTACTTATTTGAATCCACCTATAAGTAATGTATAGCTTTTGGCTGGGCTGTCAGATTTACAGTATGTTAGTGTAAAATAAACTGGTTATTGCCTAAATGTAAGGGAAAAGTTCTGGTTTAGGAAGTCCCCAGCCCTTGTTCTTACCCCCCCTATTTACTCTATGCTAACCCTGCCCCCACCCAGGTGCCCACTTACCTCCCTGACAGTGACCGCCTCATGTGTTTTTAGATCCTCTATTCAGTAATCTTTTCTGTTTCAATAATTTTTATTCAGTTTAACAAGTAACTAACATGCTATCGTTCCGCCCACACAGGGGCTAGCGTTGACAGTGGTAAAAAAAGTTAGCATACAAAAATAGAAAAAATGCAGAAGTGTGAAAAAGAGAACTGATGTAACATGAGATAGGCCTTTTCATAATGTCTGGAGGACAAAGGGATCCTGGGTAAGTTCCATATAATGTTGCAATTTATAGCCTATACAGATTTGAGAAGAAGGAATAGGTCAGAAACCAGGAGGAAAGATGACGCTAAAAAAATAGAGGAGGTGCACCTGATGGGTATGGAACGAGGGGGAGGATGAGAAGTTGGCAAGGAAAGGGGCCCAGTTTAGAGGCATAGAGAGGGGGGGGAGGTAGGGACCCAGGAACATTGAGGGAGTCCATCATAGGCGACCCAAGCTGGCTGGGAGGGGGGGGGGGTAGGAGAAGCATAAGACAGCCATGGTTACCAAACTTTCAGGAACTTAACGTCCGTATCGTTGCGGATGCTAGACATCTGTTCATTAAGCATCAACACGGTCATGCGATCTCTTACCTCCTGGAAGGGAACAGATGGTTTCCTCCAAGCTTGGGCAATCGTTTTTGTGGGTGACAAAAATAGACGGGAAGCGAGCTTTTGCTGGTAGGCGAACAGGCCCGGAATTGGCCAATGTAGTAGGACAAACTTGGCTTCTCTTTGTATAGGGAGGTGGAATAAAGTAAATAGGAGGCCAAAAACTTGGGACCAAAAACGAATTTGGTCTAGGGCACGTCCACCATGTGTAAAGGACATCACCCCGATGGTCACAGCCCCAGAAAAAGCGCTCACTGTAGGGTGGATTGGCATGGGCAATACGGGCAGGGAACCAATACCAACAGAGAAGCACCTTGTAAGCCGCCTCCAAGATTGCTGCGTTTAAATGAGCATTTGGCCACGGAAGACTAGGCTCCGCTCCAATCTGCCAAGTCTATCTCAGTTGTCAAGTCTTGTTCCATTCAGAAATCTTTTCTGTTCTGCCCATGTCTGTGCAGTAACTTCCTATAGACTGGAATAGGCTTTTTCCCCCTTCTAATGGAGCAAGACCTCTTCAAGTCTATGGGAAATTACAGTGAGGGTAAGGGCATTGGCCAAGATGATTTCTGAATGGAGGATGTAAACGCTGTTAACAAGTAGCAACCACCTTTAGAGCGAGGTAAGTAAGCACCTGGGAAGGGGGTAGTGTTTACTATAGTATACATTAGGAGGGGGTAGGAAGTGGGCACTAGGGGCATTATATCCAAACCTCAACTTGTCATTTCTTTTGCTGATATATTCATTTTAATCTGTTGACAGGTGCGGTTATGACCCTGACTGCAAAGACAGCTGTGGTGTGACCCCTTTTATGGATGCTGTCCAGAATGGCCATCTGCATATTGCTCAACTCCTCTTAGAAAAAAAGAAGGTACCACCTATCAGGCAAATAACATTACCCTTAAAGAGACCCTGTCATCAACTTAAAAATTGCAGGTAAAAGCTCAGAAAAATCAAGTATCTTGAATGCATACTTGGTGTTTATCGTTCCAAAAATATTTTTTTCATTTTTTGCAATGTGCCAGGGTCTCTTTAACATGAGTTGCATTATGAAAGGCTCATTTCAGCATTCTATCTGGAACAGGTGCTTCCCAAACAATTGCTAATGTATAATAGACATTAGAACTCCGTGCTACTCAAATGCATACTTTGAATGCAAAACACAGCAAGAGGCTGCTTTTGACTTGCCTGCAGTGCAGACGCATCTCAATAGGACCTCTAATGTTCGGAGAAACACAAAGTCAAACACAGTCCCAGAACTGTCATCTACACTACAACATTGAGGTCGGCCTGTGCGGTTCGTTTCGTTCCGAATTAAAATTCTGAAAAAAAAATTTCATTATTCGGAAGTTCAGATGTATCCAAAAATTCCGAAACACAATTTTGAACGAAATTCATATTCGAATAGTTTTTGATTCAAATAGTTTTCTAATCAAATTCGAATTGTGTTAGAATTTCCGAAGAGAATAAAAACTAATAGAAAATAAAGGAATAGAATAGAAAACAATATAATAGAATAGATAATAAAAGCATAGAATATAATAGAGTAAAGCAGAACCGAATGAAAAATAAAAGAATAGAAAATAAAAGAATAGAGTAAAACAGAACAAAATAGAAAATAATAAAAGAACAGAATTAAATGGAATTTGAAAAGAAAGGAATAGAATATAACCATCTTCTGAAATTTGAATTTCAAATAGAATAGAAAAAAATAGAATATAACCTTATTACGAAATTCGAATAGCATAGAAAATAAAAGAACAGAATTAAACAATATATTAGAAAGAATATAACCATTTTCCAAAATTCAAATAGAATAGACGTGCACTGTGGAAAAATTTGTTCGTGTTTTTTTTTTTTTTTTTGTTTGTTTTGTTTTTTTGGTTTATTCATTATGATCTAAATAAGTTATTTCGAATAAACTCATAACTTTGGAAAAATTTTAATTTGTTATGTTCCATTCGTTTAGCTGTGGGATTCGAAAATTTGAAAATTCGTAAATTCTGAAATAATAACTAACTATTAAATTTATAGGTATTGGAATTTCCTTTCAAATTTTGTCTGTTTATGAACGTAACGTAACAAATACAAATTTATCCGAAGTTACAAATTATCCAAAATATCGAATGCTGCATCTAAATGAATGGAACGTAACAAATTAATAATAAGAAATAATAACATTAAAACGTT
The DNA here is from genome assembly GCA_037952925.1 of Lithobates clamitans. NCBI lineage: Eukaryota > Metazoa > Chordata > Amphibia > Anura > Ranidae > Lithobates > Lithobates clamitans. The sequence goes on from JBBGZY010001470.1 coordinate 2,013,289, forward strand.
TTTCTTATTCTTAGTATTATTGTTTCATTCGTTAAGATGCCGCATTCGTTATTTCGGATAATTCGTACTTGTAGATAAATTTGTACGTTCACTAAAAGACAAATTTGAAAGGAGATTGCAATACCTATAATTTACTAGTTAGTAATAGTTATTTGTTAGTTATTTAGGATTTTTGGATTTTCATTCTTATTTTTGAATTTAGGAATTTTCTAATTTTCTGGAAAAATTCGTTAAACGGGTTTTTGTTTGAATATTTCCGAATTAACTAATTTGTCGAAAAATGAATTCGGAACAAAACTAATTGCACATGTCTAGATTAGAATAGAAAATAAAAGAATAGAATAGAGAAGCGCTCTTGGGCAATGGCCACGAGTATTGGTCGTTGTGTTTTGGCAGGGGCCCCTTTTTCCATTTAGCCCACTGGGTTGAACAAAAAAAAACAAGCAATAGTTTGTACCAGGCTTAAGAGGATCCTGCTCTTGAGCGCTTACAATCAATTTATCCAAAATACAATAGTGGGACCTTTCTTCTGTGCAGAAGTGAGTCATGTTTGTATATCACAGACCATTATATACCTGGCTGTACTAATATGTTTCTGATACAAACTGAATAAAAAAGTTATACAAAAATAGCACCCTTGTTCTAAAGTTGCATTGGGCCCTTCTATACATCTTGTGCCCAGGAGAATGTACAGTGTTCAAAGGTCTTCATACAGAAAACATGAAATTTGTATAAACAGGTACATTGTTTTCTACTTGGCTTCAGAATTGTATAGGACCTGGTAAATCTCCTAAAGTGACTTGATGTTTAACACATTGGCCTATGCAGTTTTTTTTTCTTTCTTAAAACCCCAAGTTCCTGCTTAGAGGCATATTGGTTGGCATGTACATGACAAGGACACCACACACTTGCGGGCCTTTTACAACATACATATTGCTGGTGAGCAGGCGCCTATTATTCAGCAAAGTGGTTATAGATAGTGTTTGTTTTTTTTTGTTTTTATTTAGTTTTTTGTTTTTCTTTATCTTTTTTATATAAAAACATACATTTTAAAGTGAGAACTAGATTTGGGTGAATTGCCTTATATTTGCATATATCTGCAATGAAGGAATTGACTTGATATAGGTTGGTTTGCAGTTTGCTTATTTCTCACAAGATCTTTGGGGAATAAAAAAAGAGTGGTGTTTGGAAGTGACAAAATGATTTCTTTGTTCTAAATGTTGGTGACTGTACAATGTTAAAGCTGCATTGAACAAATCTAAATAATTAGTGGTTTCTGTTCTAATGCCAGGTCTGCTTCACAGCTGTGGATAAGATGGGAGCCCAGGCATTGCATCTAGCTGCTGTTACAGGACAAGACCAATCTCTCCATTACCTGGTGTCTAGTCTTGGTGTGAATGTAAATGAAAGAGCAACGTCAATCCAGCTCAGCCCGCTACACTATGCTGCTAAGGTCAGGTGTAGAGTCTCCTATCTTTAATAAAACATAACTAAGATTTAGAAATCAACATTGAAGGCCTACTTACCAGTCATATTTCAAAGTGAAACACGGAACAAATGGCTATATACATAGTTAAAATACATATACTCTATATGTGCAGTTTTATTCGCAAAAGTATTTTTAAATATGTATAGCCACATTTACACACATTTTGAACTTTGCACAGCCTAGCAGGTGGCACACTTAGTTCCTGATGAAAATGTAACTTCCCAGTTCAGCTAAGCAGGTTCCTATATCACCTTTCTGCCTCCAGCCTGTTTATTTGACACGCATTAACCACTTAAGGACCGAGCCTCATTTTTTAGATGTGTTGTTTACAAGTTAAAAACGTTTTTTTTTTTTTTTTGCTGGAAAATTACTTAGAACCCCCAAACGTTATACATTTTTTTTTCTAACACCCTAGAGAATTAAATGGCGGTCATTGCAATACTTTCTGTAACACCGTATTTGCGCAGTGGTCTTACAAGCGCACTTTTTTGGAAAAAATACACTTTTTTGCATTAAAAAATAAGACAACAGTACAGTTAGCCCAATTTTTTTTTTATGCTGTGAAAGATAATGTTACACTGAGTAAATTGATACCCAACATGTCATGCTTCAAAATTGGGCCCGCTCGTGGAATGGCGACAAACTTTTACCCTTAAAAATCTCCATTGGCAACATTTAAAAAATTCTACAGGTTGCATGTTTTGCGTTACAGAGGAGGTCTAGGGCTAGAATTATTGCTCTCGCTCTACTGATCACGGCGATACCTCCCACTTGTGGTTTGAACACCGTTTTCATATGCGGGTGCTACTCACATATGCGTTCGCTTCTGCACGTGAGCTCGGCGGGACGGGGTGCGTTTAAAAAATTTTTTTTTTCTTATTTATTTTTATACTGTTTTAAAAAAAAAAATCGTATCACTTTTTTATTCCTATTACAAACATCCTTTGTAATAGAAAAAAGCATGACAGGACCTCTTAAATATGAGATCTGGGTTCAAAAAGAGCTCAGATCTCATATTTACACTATAATGCAAAAAAATAAAATAAAAATTTTTGTCATTAAAAAAAAAAAAAAGGCCCTTTTTTAAGAGCTATGTCAAAACGTCACTTCCGCCTTGCAGTGTCATGGGGACGGGTGGGGGCCCATCTTCCCCTCACTCATCTTTGTGTACAGCCACGGGAAGGATTAGATTGCCTCCACTGCTGCCGACGGCTCCGGATCGATAAGTGTTCTCGCGGTGAATCCGCCGCAGAGACCACTTTTATCTTGTACCGGACCACCGGCCGAACATAGTGATATCGGGGTTATGGCAGCTAGTTGCTGCCATAACAACAATATCCGTCCTCAAAGTGAGGACGTACATCGGCGCGCGGCAGTCCGGAAGTGGTTAAGAAATGTACATATGCAGTGCTCGGCATGCATGAGTACACCCCAACAGAATTTTCCTTTCAGAATCAACATTTTCAATGGGACACTATTCTACAAATGCGGGCCATTGAGTGCAACCAAGATTTGTTAATTTGCACACACAACAAATTCATTCAAGATCATGTTGCAAAAATGAATTCACCCCAATGAAAGACTTAGGAGCAAAGCTAAATTTTAGACAACAGAATCCTAATTAACAAGAATTCAACTACAGGTAAGTCTAATTGACAAAGTCTTTCTTAACAAAGAAAACCCCTTCCCATTTCATGCTGTCAGCAATGGCACCACATGGAAGGAAAATGTCACAAGGCCTGAGAAAGAAAATTAATTTCTTTACACAAGTAAGGGTGAAGGCTACAAGAAGATAAGTAAAGCTTTACTTATCAGTCAGAATACTGTAGCCAATGTGATAAAAAAAATTTAAATGATGGAACAGCAACCATTTCACAGAGGAGCGTCTTCTGATGAGAAGGGTTGAAGAAAATCACCATGCAAATTCACTGCAGTTGGCTAAAAAAGTAGAAAGCCAAACTAGGGTGATTGTTTCCTGTGACACAATACGGCATACGCTGCAGATGAATGGCATGCATGGGTGTCGTCCACAAAGGAAGCCTCTTCTAAAGCCCATGCACAAAGAAGCCCGCCTAGAATTTGCCAGGACCCATGCTAAAAAAAGAAGACTACTGGGACTATGTACTCTGGAGTGATGAGATCAAGATAAATATTTTTGGAACTGATGGCTTCAAAATTGTATGGCAACGCAAAGGTGAGGAGTACAAAGAAAAATGCATGGTGCCTACAGTGAAACATTGTGATGTGAGTGTGGGGCTGCATGAGTGCTGCTGGTTTCAGGGAGCTGCCTTTCATTGATGGTGTCATGAATTCACAGATGTACTGCTGTATAATGAAAGAGAAGATGCTACCATCACTCCGAGCCCTTGGTCGTTGTGTACTTTTCCAATATGACACTATTTCAAAACTCATCTAAGGCCACTGTGGCATTTCTGAAGAAGAACGGGGTGAAATTGATTCAGTGGTCAAGTATGTCTCCTGATTAAGGATGAGCCGAACACCCTCCGGTTCGGTTCGCACCAGAACTTGAACAGGCAAACAATTTGGACGAACACCATTAAAGTCTATGGGACACGAACGTGAAAAATCAAAAGTGCTCATTTTAAAGGCTTATATTCCAAGTTATTGTCATAAAAAGTGTTTGGGGACCCGGGTCCTGCCCGAGGACATGTATCAATGCAAAAAATAGTTCTGTGCTTAAAGTGAAACAATAAAAATGAAATATTCCTTTAAATATCGTGCTTGGGGGGTGACTATTGTATGCCTGTAAAGTGGCGCAGTTTTCCGGTGTTTGGAACAGTGCCACAGCAAAATGACATTTCGAAAGCAAAAAAAGTAATTTAAAACCGATAGCGGCTGTAATGAATTGTTGGGTCTCAGCAATGTAGATAAAACTCATTAAAAAAAACCGGCATGGGTTACCCCCCCCAGTCCGTTACCAGCGTTTTGGGTCTGGTATGAATATTAAGAGAAACCTCAAACCAAAAATTTTTTAAAAAATTGCGTGGGGGTCCCCCCAAAATCCATACCAGGCCCTTATCCGAGCACGCAACCTGGCAGGCTGCAGGAAAAGAGGGGGGGGAACGAGAGTCGTCCCCCCTCCCCCCCTGAACCGTACCAGACCACATGCCCTCAACATGGATTAGCCCCCCAAAGCATCTTTTCCCCATGTTGATGGGGACAAGGTCCTCATCCCCACAACCCTTGCCCGGTGGTTGTAGGGGGTCTGTGGGCGGGGGCTTATCAGAATCTGGAAGCCCCCCTTTAACAAGGGGACCCCCAGATCCCGCCCCCCCATGTGAATTGAAAATGTGAATTGGCAGCGGTACAATGTACCGCTTTCAATTTACATGGGGGGGGCTGGGATCTGGGGCTCCCCATGTTTAAAGGGGGGGCTTCCAGATTCTGATAAGCCCCCCACCTGCAGACCCCCACAAGCACTGGGCAAGGGTTGTGGGGATGAGGCCCTTGTCTCCATTAACATGGGGACAAGATGCTTTGGGGGGCTACTCCAAAGCACCCTCCCCGTGTTGAGGGCATGTGGCCTGGTACAGTTCAAGAGGAGGGGGGACGCACCCCCCCCCTTTTTCCTGACAGGTTGCGTGCTTGGATAAGGGTTTGGTAAGGATTTTGGGGGGGACCCCTACGCCATATTATTATTTTTTTTTTTTTTTAATATCCATACCAGACCTGAAGGGCCTGGTATGGATTTTGGGGGAACCCCTTACACAATTTTTTTAAACATTTTTGGTTCAGGGTTCCCCTTAACCACTTGACGACCGCCTCACGCCGATGTACGTCGGCAAAGTGGCACGGACAGGCAAAATCACGTACAGGGTACGTGATTTGCCTTCCACGGGTGGGGGGTCCGATCGGACCCCCCCCGGTGCCCGAGGCGGTCGTCTTTTGTCCAGCGGCGATCGGTGATGAGGGGGAGACCATCCGTTCGTGGCCCCCCCCTCGCGATCGCCGCCGGCCAATGGAATCATTCCTTTGCTGCTGTATGCTAAACAGCAGCAAAGGAAATGATGTCATCTCTCCTCGGCTCGGTAATTTCCGTTCCGGCCCGAGGAGAGAAGACTTCACTGTGAGTGCACCAAACACTACACACACAGTAGAACATGCCAGGCACACAAATCACCCCGATCCCCCCCCCGATCCCCCCCCAATCACCCCCCCCCCCCCCTGTCACAAACTGACACCAGCAGTTTTTTTTTTTTTTTTTTCTGATTACTGCATAGTGTCAGTTTGTGACAGTGACAGTGTTGGGACAGTTAGTATTACCCCCCTTTAGGTCTAGGATACCCCCCTAATAAAGTTTTAACCCCTTGATCACCCCCTGTCACCAGTGTCGCTAAGCGATCATTTTTCTGATCGCTGTATTAGTGTCGCTGGTGACGCTAGTTAGTGAGGTAAATATTTAGGTTCGCCGTCAGCGTTTTATAGCGTCAGAGACCCCCATATACTACCTAATAAATGTTTTAACCCCTTGATTGCCCCCTAGTTAACCCTTTCACCACTGATCACCGTATAACCGTTACGGTTGACGCTGGTTAGTTTGTTTATTTTTTATAGTGTCAGGGCACCCGCCGTTTATTACCGAATAAAGGTTTAGCCCCCCGATCGCCCGGCGGTGATATGCGTCGCCCCAGGAAGCGTCAGATTAGCGCCAGTACCGCTAACACCCATGCACGCAGCATACGCCTCCCTTAGTGGTATAGTATCTGTACGGATCAATATCTGATCCGATCAGATCTATACTAGCGTCCCCAGCAGTTTAGGGTTCCCGAAAACGCAGTGTTAGCGGGATTAGCCCAGATACCCGCTAGCACCTGCGTTTTGTGCCTCCGCCCGGCCCAGCCCAGCCCACCCAAGTGCAGTATCGATCGATCACTGTCACTTACAAAACACTAAACGCATAACTGCAGCGTTCGCAGAGTCAGGCCTGATCCCTGCGATCGCTAACAGTTTTTTTGGTAGCATTTTGGTGAACTGGCAAGCGCCAGCCCCAGGCGTCAGGTTAGCGCCAGTACCGCTAACACCCACGCACGCAGCATACGCCTCCCTTAGTGGTATAGTATCTGATCGCATCAATATCTGATCCGATCAGATCTATACTAGCGTCCCCAGCAGTTTAGGGTTCCCAAAAACGCAGTGTTAGTGGGATCAGCCCAGATACCTGCTAGCACCTGCGTTTTGCCCCTCCGCCCGGCCCGGCCCAGCCCACCCAAGTGCAGTATCGATCGATCACTGACACTTACAAAACACTAAACGCATAACTGCAGCGTTCACAGAGTCAGGCCTGATCCCTGCGATCGCTAACAGTTTTTTGGTAGCGTTTTGGTGAACTGGCAAGCGCCAGCGGCCTAGTACACCCCGGTCATAGTCAAACCAGCACTGCAGTAACACGTGGTGACGTGGCGAGTCCCATAAGTGCAGTTCAAGCTGGTGAGGTGGCAAGCACAAGTAGTGTCCCGCCGCCACCAAAAAGACAAACACAGGCCGTCGTGCCCATAGTGCCCTTCCTGCTGCATTCGCCAATCCTAATTGGGAACCCACCGCTTCTGCAGCGCCCGTACTTCCCCCATTCACATCCCCAACCAAATGCAGTCGGCTGCATGAGAGGCATTTTTATGTCCTCCCGAGTACCCCTACCCAACGAACCCCCCAAAAAAGATGTCGTGTCTGCAGCTAGCGCGGATATAGGCGTGACACCCGCTATTATTGTCCCTCCTGTCCTGACAATCCTGGTCTTTGCATTGGTGAATGTTTTGAACGCTACCATTCACTAGTTGAGTATTAGCGTAGGGTACAGCATTGCACAGACTAGGCGCCATTTCACAGGGTCTCCCAAGATGCCATCGCATTTTGAGAGACCCGAACCTGGAACCAGTTACCGTTATAAAAGTTAGTTACAAAAAAAGTGTAAAAAAAAAAAAAAATATGAAATAAAAAAAAATAGTTGTTGTTTTATTGTTCTCTCTCTCTCTCTATTCTCTCTCTATTGTTCTGCTCTTTTTTACTGTATTCTATTCTGCAATGTGTTATTGTTATTGTTATTATGTTTGTTTTTCAGGTGTGTAATTATTTACACTTTACTGTGCTTTATTGTTAACCATTGTTAACCATTTTTTTGTCTTCAGGTACGCCATTCACGACTTTGAGTGGTTATACCAGAATGATGCCTGCAGGTTTAGGTATCATCTTGGTATCATTCTTTTCAGCCAGCGGTCGGCTTTCATGTAAAAGCAATCCTAGCGGCTAATTAGCCTCTAGACTGCTTTTACAAGCCGTGGGAGGGAATGCCCCCCCCCCCACCGTCTTCCGTGTTTTTCTCTGGCTCTCCTGTCTCAACAGGGAACCTGAGAATGCAGCCGGTGATTCAGCCAGCTGACCATAGAGCTGATCAGAGACCAGAGTGGCTCCAAACATCTCTATGGCCTAAGAAACCGGAAGCTACGAGTATTTCATGACTTAGATTTCGCCGGATGTAAATAGCGCCATTGGGAAATTGGGGAAGCATTTTATCACACCGATCTTGGTGTGGTCAGATGCTTTGAGGGCAGAGGAGAGATCTAGGGTCTAATAGACCACAATTTTTTCAAAAAAGAGTACCTGTCGCTACCTATTGCTATCATAGGGGATATTTACATTCCCCGAGATAACAATAAAAATGATTAAAAAAAAAAATATGAAAGGAACAGTTTAAAAGTAAGATTAAAAAAGCAAAAAAATAATAAAGAAAAAAAAAAAAAAAAAAAAAACACCCCTGTCGCCCCCTGCTCTCGCGCTAAGGCGAACGCAAGCGGCGGTCTGTCGTCAAACGTAAACAGCAATTGCACCATGCATGTGAGGTATCACCGCGAAGGCCAGATCGAGTGCAGTAATTTTTCCAGTAGACCTCCTCTGTACATCTAAAGTGGTAACCTGGAAAGGCTTTTGAAGGCTTTTAAACATGTATTTATTTTGTTGCCACTGCACGTTTGTGCACAATTTTAAAGCATGTCATGTTTGGTATCCATGTACTCGGCCTAAGATCATCTTTTTTATTTCATCAAACATTTGGGCAATATAGCGTGTTTTAGTGCATTAAAATTAAAAAAAGTGTGTTTTTTCCCCAAAAAATGCGTTTGAAAAATCGCTGCGCAATTACTGTGTGAAAAAAAAAAATGAAACACCCACCATTTTAATCTGTAGGGCATTTGCTTTAAAAAAATATATAATGTTTGGGGGTTCAAAGTAATTTTTTTGCAAAAAAAAAAAACTTTTTCATGTAAACAATAAGTGTCAGAAAGGGCTTTGTCTTCAAGTGGTTAGAAGAGTGGGTGATGTGTGACATAAGCTTCTAAATGTTGTGCATAAAATGCCAGGACAGTTCAAAACCCCCCCAAATGACCCCATTTTGGAAAGTAGACACCCCAAGCTATTTGCTGAGAGGCATGTCGAGTCCATGGAATATTTTATATTGCGACACAAGTTGCGGGAAAGAGACAATTTTTTTTTTTTTTTTTTTTTTTTTTTTTTGCACAAAGTTGTCACTAAATGATATATTGCTCAAACATGCCATGGAAATATGTGAAATTACACCCCAAAATACATTCTGCTGCTTCTCCTGAGTACGGGGATACCACATGTGTGAGACTTTTTGGGAGCCTAGCCGCGTACGGGACCCCGAAAACCAAGCACCGCCTTCAGGCTTTCTAAGGGCGTGAATTTTTGATTTCACTCTTCACTGCCTATCACAGTTTCGGAGGCCATGGAATGCCCAGGTGGCACAAAACCCCCCCCAAATGACCCCATTTTGGAAAGTAGACACCCCAAGCTATTTGCTGAGAGGTATAGTGAGTATTTTGCAGACCTCACTTTTTGTCACAAAGTTTTGAAAATTGAAAAAAGAAAAAAAAAAATGTTTTTTCTTGTCTTTCTTCATTTTCAAAAACAAATGAGAGCTGCAAAATACTCACCATGCCTTTCAGCAAATAGCTTGGGGTGTCTACTTTCCAAAATGGGGTCATTTGGGGGGGTTTTGTGCCACCTGGGCATTCCATGGCCTCCGAAACTGTGATAGGCAGTAAAGAGTGAAATCAAAAATTTTCACCCTTAGAAATCCTGAAGGCAGTGATTGGTTTTCGGGGTCCAGTACGCGGCTAGGCTCCCAAAAAGTCCCACACATGTGGTATCCCCATACTCAGGAGAAGCAGCTAAATGTATTTTGGGGTGCAATTCCACATATGCCCATGGCCTGTGTGAGCAATATATCATTTAGTGACAACTTTATGGAAAAAAAAAAAAAAAAAAAAAAGTGTCACTTTCCCGCAACTTGTGTCAAAATATAAAATATTCCATGGACTCAATATGCCTCTCAGCAAATAGCTTGGGGTGTCTACTTTCCAAAATGGGGTCATTTTGGGGGGTTTTGTGCCACCTGGGCATTCCATGGCCTCCGAAACTGTGATAGGCAGTGAAGAGTGAAAGCAAAAATTTACACCCTTAGAAATCCTGAAGGCGGTGATTGGTTTTCGGGGCCCCGTACGCGGCTAGGCTCCCAAAAAGTCCCACACATGTGGTATCCCCATACTCAGGAGAAGCAGCTAAATGTATTTTGGGGTGCAATTCCACATAGGCCCATGGCCTGTGTGAGCAATATATCATTTAGTGACGACTTTTTGTAAATATTTTTTTTTTTTTTTTTTTTTTTTGTCATTTTTCAATCACTTGGGACAAAAAAAATAAATATTCAATGGGTTCAACATGCCTCTCAGCAATTTCCTTGGGGTGTCTACTTTCCAAAATGGGGTCATTTGGGGGGGTTTTGTACTGCCCTGCCATTTTAGCACCTCAAGAAATGACATAGGCAGTCATAAACTAAAAGCTGTGTAAATTCCAGAAATGTACCCTAGTTTGTAGACGCTATAACTTTTGCGCAAACCAATAAATATACGCTTATTGACATTTTTTTTACCAAAGACATGTGGCCGAATACATTTTGGCCTAAATGTATGACTAAAATTTAGTTTATTGGATTTTTTTTATAACAAAAAGTAGAAAATATCTTTTTTTTTCAAAATTTTCGGTCTTTTTCCGTTTATAGCGCAAAAAATAAAAACCGCAGAGGTGATCAAATACCATCAAAAGAAAGCTCTATTTGTGGGAAGAAAAGGACGCAAATTTCGTTTGGGTACAGCATTGCATGACCGCGCAATTAGCAGTTAAAGCGACGCAGTGCCAAATTGGAAAAAGACCTCTGGTCCTTAGGCAGCATAATGGTCCGGGGCTCAAGTGGTTAATATTCATACCAGACCCAAAGGGCCTGGTAATGAACTGGGGGGGGGGGGGGGGGTTTCAATGAGTTTTATCTATATTGCCGAGACCCTACAATTCATTACAGCCGCAATCAGTTTTAAATTCCTGTTTTGTTTTTTTTTTTTTTTTTTTTCCTTTTTAGAAATGTAATTTTGCTGTGGTACTGTTCTAAACATGGGAAAACTGCGCCACTTTACAGGCATACTATAGGCACTATAGATATTTTAAGGAATATATAATTTTTATTGTTTCACTTTAAGCATTATTAAAATCACTGCTCCCGAAAAAACGACCGTTTTTAAAACTTTTTTTTTGCATTGACACATGTCCGCTGGGGTAGGACCCAGGTCCCCAAACACTTTTTTTGACAATAACTTGCGTATAAGCCTTTAAAATGAGCACTTTTGGTTTTTCATGTTAGTGTCTCATAGTCTTTAACGGGTTTCCGCGGCTTTCGAATTTGCCACGAACACCAGATAATGTTCGTTGTTCTCCGAACAACCAAAGTTTGTCCCGAACGTATGCTCGGGCCGAACCGTTCGCCCATCCCTAATCCTGATCTGAACACCTATGGGTAATTCTGAAGAGATAAGGTGAGCATCACTCTACATCCAGCAGGCTCTAAAAGAGGTCATTCTTGAAGAATGGAAAAAGATAGATGTTGCAATATGTCGCCAACTTGTTCATTCCATGCCTAGAAGACTTGGTGCTGTCCTTACAAATCACGGAGGTGATACAAAATACTAGATGTAGTAGTGTTTGTTGTGAGATTTTGTAATCTAAGTTATATTAACAATATACTAATACTTTATTAATAACCTTACTTTCATGTAATGAGCTAAACAAATGTTCTATAAAACTCAGTTTTCTCAAATTTTTGGAAATTGTTCTTGTATTTATTGAGATGGTGATTAAAATCAACTTTTCAGAAGGGGTGTACTTATTTATGCTGAGCACTGTATGTGCTCCTACTATGCTGGCTCTCAGAATTTATAGAGTTAGGACTGCAGTACACTGGGGTGCTGTAAGGTAGCCTCTGCAGCTTATGCATGTATTTGCAAATGTGTGCCAACTAAACCCCTGGTTTTAGCTTGAACTGTGGACAGGACAATTCAGTTTGTTTGTTACAGGCTGGCTGGTAAGTTGAGCTGGGAATTTTTCTTTGTTGTCATTTGACGTGTAACTGGTCCTGCATCCTGTTGGGATGTGTGACATATTACAGGAGGCTGCTGGAGGGGAGTGGGGGTGAGATGAGCCACATCATCCCCTCCCCAATAAGGCTTGTGGGAGTGGGTAGCAGCGAAAAATGCTTGCTACCCCCACCCCCCCAAAGAAAAAACTGCAATCTGCAGTTACAAGCCAGGGGGAAGGGAAGGAGAGAATCGGTGATATTTCACTTTTTGAATAAATAGAACTCGCTATATTTTTCAGAATTCTGGTCATCTCAATTGAATATTCAATATAATAAGACATTTGCCATGATAACATTTCAAAAGGTTAGTTTCTTCTGCCTCTGAAGGGCATAATTATTTGTAGAAGCTTTTGTACTCGAGTAATACAGTTCAGTTTATTAAAGGATGCATCTCTGATGTTCCTACCCAGTGGCGTCACTAGGGTTGGTGTCAACACCCCCCCCCCCCTCCCAGCACAGACCCCTCTCCATCAGTATAGACCTCCCTCCCTCAGCACAGACCCCTCATCGGTATAGAGCCCCCTCCCTCAGTATAGACCCCACACCGTCAGTATAGACCTCCCTCCCTCAGCACAGACCCCTCTCATAGATATAGAGCCTCCTTCCTCAGTACAGACCCCTCTCATTGGTATAGAGCCTCCTCCCTCAGTACAGACCCCTCTCATTGGTATAGAGCCTCCTCCCTCAGTACAGACCCCTCTCATTGGTATAGAGCCTCCTCCCTCACTACAGACCCCTCTCATTGGTATAGAGCCCCCTCCCTCAGTTCAGACAACCCCCATTCAGTGCAGATCCCTTTCAGTGCAGAGCCATAATTTGTTTAATGTATATACCCCAGATCAGCGCGGGATATGCACAGCAGTGTCCCTCCCCCTATGTAGATGTAAACAGGGAGGAGGGGGAGGCGGCTTCACTCCGCTCCACTATGTGAGTTAGTGGGGACAGCTCAGCCTGCGAGCGATGCGGAGCCGGATTGGTGCAGTGGCAATGCAATGGGCCCTGCTGACGGGTGTCACCCCTCTGGCCCGCACCCCCTGCCCCCCCCCCCCCCACACACACACACACACACACACACACACACACACACACACACACACACACTAGTGATGCCACTCTTCCTACCTTGAATTTCTCTTAATTTATTTCTTATCTGCAACCCACAATATGATGGTTATGGAAGTTCTGTAAACTTTGTTTCTATGTTTTTAGGAAGGACACGTCAGCTGCCTCTCAACTCTGCTATCCCTTGGTGCTGACCTGAACTGCCTAGATTCCAAAGAGAGATCAGGTAAAAATGTGTATTAATCTGCTTACTTCAAATATACCCCCTCCTTACAGTACTAGTTTTGCTAAAATTATATTTTATTTGAAACTCCGATCAATAAATATTACGCCAAGCTGTTGTGTACATTGAATCTCCTCAGGGCTGCCCTAGGAAGATGTGAATGATGGCACTGATTTCAACAGATTCTACATTTTTTGCACACATATGCTGTGTGTATGTATGTATGTATGTATGTATGTATGTATGTATATGTGATATATATTCCTGACTTATGCCCTGGTATACTGAATTGCTTACAACTAATATTTTCTGAATAGTGTATTGTGTTGTACATCTGCCATCTGGAATCTCTCTTGCCATTGGTGACATGTGTTACTTTAATCCTATCACTGTTATCTGTACGTATTCACCTATGTCTTAGCTCACCATAATCTCATGGAATATCTGAGGCCTTAACACAGCAGTGAAACGGTCCCTAGTCTTTAAATTTCGCAAAGTACAAACCGCATGTATGCATATTGCGGGAGACTCGCCTCCAGGGCTCTAAAATTTAATGGACTCCGGCAACCCCAAGTTAGTGAACTTTTTCACGCGACCTACTCCATTTATGCCAGGGGTGTAAGTATTCTAATCCGGAAAACCCTGCCTTTTCCAGTACTGGAGGTGCGTACTGTCCCGGATGGGAGATATGTCATACTTCATGCTAGTGTATATGACAAAAAGATGGTTCTGGTGGGACTGTATTTGCCCCCTCCAGCCTCAATTACTATACTAAATGATGACAAGACCATGGCATTGAGATATGACACTTCAGCAATACTTCTGATGAGTGACTTCAACATGGTTCCTTGCCCAGGCCTGGATAGATTGCAGGGGGTGACACGGGGTACTTCTGCATTTATGCAATGGGCCTCCACTTTTGCTTTGGCGGATGTGTGGCGGCATCTGCATCCCGCTAGAGAATACACTTGTCACTCTGCCACCTTTTAAATCCCTTTCACGGTTGGATCTGGCTTTTGCCTCTTCTGACGACCTCAGGTTTTGGGCAACGGATGATCGTTTACAAGAACCAATCACAGACTCTGTATGCAACTATTGGACCATGAATGGGGACACTGAGCCCCCTATGGTACGATGGGATTCTTTTAAGGCATAGGTCAGGGGTGCGTATATATCTCGCATTGCAACGCTTCAGAGAGAGGGGTCTCGCTCATTAGAGTTTCTGGAGGCTGAGGTGGCTGGGTTGGAGGCAGACTATGTCTCCTCTGGATAGGCATCGGGTCTGGCAGAGGACTCTAAGACAGCTTTCCCTTCTTCCCGTAGAGCATACTAAAAAGGCCTTGTTTTACTCTCAGCATAAAGTGTTCTTCAAACATGGTGGTAAAAATAGTCGACTGTTGGCATGGCTGGCAAAAAGCCAAAGTCCCACAACTCACATTGCTAGTGTACGGAACATTAATGGACACTTGCTAGCCCCAGACCTTATTAATCAGCGTTTTATGCAATTCTTTCAGGAGCTTTGTGTCCAGGGTTGCATATTCCACCAATGATTTGACCGCCTTTCTAGACCCCATTAAGCTTCCGGTGTTGATCAGGGCAGATAGGGAGCGCCTTGAGGCAGATATCTCTCTGGAAGAGATACAGACAGCTATTCAGAGCTTACAGGCGGGTAAGACCCGGGCTCGGATGGACTTCCTGCTGAATTTTATTCCAACTTTGCTGAAATTGTAGCCCCCAAGCTTACAAACCTTTTTTCTGAGCTGTCATCCCTAGATACTCTCCCTGAATCTATGGAAGAGGCGGTTATTGTTCTAATTCCCAAACCTGGTAAGGATAACCATGAAATGCGCCTCCTTGTAGGCCTATCTCGCTCTTAAATGTCGATGCAAAAATTCTAGCGCAAGTGCTAGCTAATCACTTATCCACTGTCATTGAAGATCTGATACATATTGATTAAACAGGATTCATGCCGGGTAAGGGAACAGACATTAACTTGAGACGCCTATTCCTAAACCTCTCTATACCAGCATGCTCTATAGGGCACCCGGGGCATGGGTCTGCACCAATGATTGCCTGAAATGTTCTCTCTCCGTAGGGGTACGTGGTAGGGATGCCCTCTGTCTCCCATGGCCCTGGAGCCCCTGGCACTCCTAATTAGGGCCTGGAAGAGAAACTATCCCTATAAGCGGACGATGCCTTACTATATCTGAATGATGCAGGTCCGTCGCTTTCATCAGCCCTAAAAAAATTTTGACACATTCGGTGCTTTTTCGGGAATACAGATTAATTAAGCCAAATTTATCCTTTTTACAATAGATGACAGAGCGGTTCCATCCTCTCCACTACAGTGGGTTGGGGAATTTAGATACTTGGGTGTGCAGGTAACCAGGCGAATGTTGGATTTTTTGGACCCTAATCTTCAACCACTCCTAATCTCACTCAAAACGTGTTGTTCGTCGTGGTGCAGGCTCCCGCTGAACCTGCATCAATCTGACCAAAATGATGCTCCTCTCACGTTTCAACTATATCTTCCGCAACTGTTTGGTCTGGGTCCCTATCGCCTTTTTTAAAGAAATAGACAGTTTGCTGATTTCCTTTATTTGGAATAGAGCCTCCCCCCGCATGGCTAAATATACTCTATATCTTCCTCCAAGGTTGGGCAGATTGGCCTTACCGAATTTTCAGGTTTATTTTTGGGCGGCAATACAGGTATCCGCCTACTGGTGGTTCCAAAGTTTCAGGGCCAACGCGGCCACTTGTCTAGAAGCGGCTTTATTGGAATCTTTAATGGATCTCCGTAACTTTATCAGGGTCCACGTGTTTACCGGTTTTTGCCAGGGCCTGTGCATACTACATGGCGGATATGGAGAGCAGCTACACAATGTTTTTCTGCACCAGACCAACTGTCTCCTGCTCAACCCCTATGGGGCAACCCTGGACTCCCTCACTTTCGCACCATCCCGGATCCCCAGCTATGGGCCCATTATGGGATTAGAACTCTTGGTGACATTATGCCTACAGGCACCCTTCTAGATTTCTCATTACTGTCTCGGAAGTTTGGTCTGCCTGGCTGGATGCTGTTCCGGTACTTCCAGCTGTGACACACCTCTAGAGCTCAGTTCCCTAGATCTCCTACTCTCAAAGCAGACCCCAAAGAGGAACTTTTGACACATGGCGCTCTTCTCTGTACCGATATACCCAGGATGGGAAAACTGTGGGAGCACTGGGGGATATTCCATCTCTATATAGAGGATTGCTTAGAACAAGGCCCAAAGCTTGCAATTTCTTCTCAGGATAAGCTGATTCAGGTTAAATTTCTTCATTGGGTATAGTATACACAGGAAAGGCTACAAAGGATCTTTCCTGAGCGCGATCTTGTCTACCTTCGCTGTAGATTAAGTCAGGGTTCCTATATACATATGGCAAAAAACAAGTAAAAATTTGCGCTGAACTGAAAAAAGCAAGCGGCCAGCAAAGTTCGTAGATAACAAACAAAAAGTCACATGCATAAAAATTATTGCAACGCTGAAAAGTCCAAAATGTGATTGAAGAGTGGAGGGAATCCAATCACCAAATATATTGTGCAGATGTAGAAAAAGTCACTCGTCACCATGTGGTAATGTAGTCTGCTTAACAGAAGGTGTTAAGGATTAGGCATAGATGATAAATTCTCAATAGCATCCAGCAAATCCAGCCCACTGGAACCCCTCATCAGACCACAACATCCGTGCCTCTGAAGACATCTGTTATGATGAAACATGTCAGGCAGGCTGACATCCGTACGCTGATTGCTGCAGCCGTTTGTTCCTATCATTGATGCATGCTGTTTTAAGCTTCAACTCTAAGTTACTACAATAAAAGTTTTTTTTATCTCATTATTCACTATGGGTCCTTCATTTTCTTTTCTTGGATATATGATGACTACATGCCTGAATACCTAATTCTGAAGTGACCATTGGGAGATGTTTATATGTGAAGGAAATCCCACAGATGTTGTGGTCTGATGAGGGGTTCCAGTGAGCTGGATTTGCTGGATGCTATTGAGAATTTATCATCTATGCCTAATCCTTAACACCTTCTGGTAAGCAGACTACATTACAACGTGGTGACGAGTGACTCTTTCTACATCTGCACAATATATTTGGTGATTGGATTCCTCCCACTCTTCAATTTCATTTTGAACTTTTCAGCGCCGCAATAATTTTTATCCTATATACATATGTTCTGAGAATGCCCCTCAATTATGTCATATTGGGAAGCTGTGTTTGCTGAAATTAACCTTAGACTACAACTTGCCTTAACACCTACTCCTTCCCTAACCCTACTGAGAATCCCTGATGATGAACAGCGTTCCCATCACTCTAAGCTGCTCATATCATCATACCTCCTGTACTATGCCAAAAAGGAAATTCTACTAAAATGGCTACCTCTGCACCAACCTAATGTGGCTGCCTGGGAGGCGATGTTAAATTCAGCCCTTCCTATATATAAAATGACCTATTCAAACAGGGGCTGTCATTGGAAGTTTAAGAAGGTCTGGTCACCTTAAACCCTGACTTGAGCGTCTCTACAATAATGTGTATGTCTAAGTGTTGGAAGCAACTTGATTTTAATAATACTGATGTCTCTGTAAAATGTTATACTATGTGCCATGTGCTGAAATTCGGTCAGCACCGACTCTAGTGGGTAGTGCGCCAACACTGGATCCTGTCATCTCTCTGTTTCAGTTGTATTATTCAATGCAAATGGTAATGCTGATGCACTGACTCTCCATTTTATATACAATGGGACAAAAAAGTATTTACAAAAAATTCACAGTGTGGCGCTATTTGTTAAGTGTATACAATATAAGAGCTTAAGCGTTAAGTAACATCAAATCATTACAATGTGAACAAAGAGAATGCCACGTGAGCACATATGACAGTGACTGGTGAACAAAATAATAGTACATATATGTGTTCAATTCAAATGAACATCAAAAACAGTATCAAATATAAAGTCCATAACACCAAAGAAAAAGTCTGTGATAACAGTGCATAAACGATGATGAGCAGGTATTTTCTTGTACGTGCAGAAAAATTATTTAGACCCGGTAGCCTGGTAGATAAATGGACCATGGAAGGCCAGAGGTGCACAGAAGTTTGAAAACAGTGCCAGGACCATCACCAGAAAGTATGGAGGCTTACCAGAAGTAGTGGCCTGAAATAGCATATGCCAAACAGGTCAAAACAGCTTGATGACCAACAGGTCTAGATGTGTTATCTGGTCAGATGTCATCACCGCACAAAACGACGGGAGGGGGGAAATGATCAGCACGACTTCCTCATTAGTAGACGTACCACCATAAGCCAAGCGAAAGATTCGTGTTGCATGTGAGGGATGAAAACACTCACATAGTATAGTAACGTTTAAACTTGGATTTATTTAAAAAATAGCAATAAAAAACAAACTCACATTTTTTTGCAGATAAGAATAGCATATAAATTGTGTAGCGGTAGTCGTGAGGGGTCCACCCATCGAGGCTTGGGTGACGTCTTTGGAGCGCACTGATATCGCTACCTGGCCATAGACGTGACGTTATTACGTCACCGCGCTCAGACGAGGCTTCACACTGAGTGTGGAGCGCAGCGGTGCGGATGCGCTCTCACTCATTGGATAGAACTATTGATAGTGAGGCTTGGTTACGGATTTAACCATCCGGACCATAGCCAATTCATATTCACCTAATAGTGTATAATATTTTATTGTTTGGGCCTTATATTTGAGTATATGATCTCAGTGTCTAGTCCTCATATGAGTGGCTTAAAAATAATTTGTAATACATGCCCCTTTGACCGGAAATAGGGTCATCTAAATCACTTCTGGTTTCGGACACTTCCAGTGGGGCTCATTTTCTATCTGTCTATAAATAGAGCGGTGGGGTGAGAGGGTTCCACACCCCAGAAGACGAAATAATAAATAATTTTTCTGCACGTACAAGAAAATACCTGCTCATCATCGTTTATGCACTGTTATCACAGACTTTTTCTTTGGTGTTATGGACTTTATATTTGATATTGTTTTTGATGTTCATTTGAATAATTGAACACATATATGTACTATTATTTTGTTCACCAGTCACTGTCACATGTGCTCACGTGGCATTCTCTTTGTTCATATTGTAATGATTTGATGTTACTTAACGCTTAAGCTCTTATATTGTATACACTTAACAAATAGCGCCACACTGTGAATTTTTTGTTGTTATTTTTG
The DNA here is from genome assembly GCA_037952925.1 of Lithobates clamitans. NCBI lineage: Eukaryota > Metazoa > Chordata > Amphibia > Anura > Ranidae > Lithobates > Lithobates clamitans. Next base: position 2,032,810 of record JBBGZY010001470.1, read on the forward strand.
TCCCTGAGTCTACGGGTGTGTTGGCTGCTTCCTTAGTTTGTTTTTTAGCGCAGCGCTGTACCATACTCCTTTTAATACAAAAAAGTATTTAGTCAGCCACTAATTGTGCAAGTTCTCCCACTTAAAAAGAGAGAGGCCTGTAATTGTCGTCATAGGTATACCTCAACTATGAGAGACAAAATGTGTAAACAAATCCAGACAATAACATTGTCTGATATTATTTTTTTTTTTTTTAAGAATTTATTTGCAAATTATGGTGGAAAATAAGTATTTGGTCACCTACAAACAAGCAAGATTTCTGTCTCTCACAGACCTGTATCTTCTTCTTTAAGAGGCTCCTCTGTCCTCCACTTTTTACCTGTATTAATGGCACCTGTTTGAACTTGTTATCAGTATAAAAGACACCTGTCCACAACCTTAAACAGTTACACTCCAAACTCCACTATGGTGAAGACCAAAGAGCTGTTGGAGGACACCATAAACAAAATTGTAGAACTGCACCAGGTTTGGAAGACTGAATCTGCAATGGGCAAGCAGCTTGGTGTGAAGAAATCAACTGTGGCAAATGACTGAATTTTGCTTGCCCTAGAGTACCTTACAAATCCACTCAATAAACCCTACAACCCTCCCTCCCACTAGTTCATTATCTGGGTTTACCTATGAAAGTTTCAGATGCAGGTTAAAAAAAAAGTAACCACAGTTTGTACATTTTGTGGCTTTGTGCCTCTGCCGCCCAAGACACCAGCACACAAGTGCCCTATGGTAAATACAGCTCTGTATCCACTCCCAAATGCATTGCAATATTGTCCAAGTGACCATAATATACATGTTACTTTATCTGTTGTTGATAAAACCAAATGTACAAACTCAGGCTAATCAGAATTTCTCAAGTCATAAGGTTCACTTATATCTTCCTCCATATTATAAACATAGTAGCAGAGGTCAGTATCCACCGTCTAAGAAAATCAGGACTTATTTGCTTGTTAAACTGACACAGACTACAGCCGTGGCCAAAAGTTTTAAGCATTAAGTCAGCCTTTTTCAACCAGGGTGCTTTGATCCTTTTTCAGGGGTTTCTTGGCAAAATGCCTAAAAAATGTATCAAAAATTGTATACAAGCCAGTAGGTGGATGAAGCTTGCCTTCTAGTCACACAAAGCCATAGGTTTTCATTATGCACATTACGACTTTCTAGACACTGGCAACCCACCAACCAACGATGTCCATCAGTTGATAAGTAGGATGTCTGTCTCCTCCACAGCATCCTTGTTTGACCCTCCTCTGCCTCTCTCCATCAGCACTGGGGTCACATTAGCTGACTGATGGAGATAAATTGAGGGAGAAATGAATCATTGGAATACTAGTCAGTACCAGTGTGCAAAAGTGTATTTGCTTTGGAAGAAAAATATCACCTCTAACGTTGGATGTCCTACGTGTGGATGCTGCTGCATTATGTAAAACTATTTGAGTAGTTTTTTACATTTTAGAGTGGGGTGCCTTAAGACTGTCCATAATGCTAAAGGGTGCCTTGACTGAAAAAGATGCGAAACACTGCATTAAGTTTTGGCAAAGAGGCAATATTTGCAGTGTTGACCCTTCTTTTTTAAGACCTCTGCAATTGGTCCTGGCATGCTGTCAATCAACTTCTGGACCACATCCTGACTGATGGCAGCCCATTCTTGCATAATCAATGCCTAGAGTTTGTCACAATTTGTGTTGTGTGTGTGTGTGTGTGTGTGTGTGTGTGTGTGTGTGTGTGTGTGTGTGTGTGTTTGTTTTTTTGTTTTGTTTTTTCATCCGCCTCTTGTGGATTGACCACAAGTTCTCAGTGGGATTAAGGTCTGGGGAGTTCTGGCCATGGACCCAAAGTTTTGATGTTTTGTTCCCCAAGCCACTTAGTTATCACTTTTGCCTTATGTCAAGGTGCTCCATCATGCTGGAAAAGGCACCAAACTGTTCTTGGGTGGTTGAGAGAAGTTGTTCTCAGAGGATGTTTTTGCACTATTCTTTATTCATGGCTGTGTTCTTAGGAAAAAATGTGAGTGAGCCCATTCCCTTGGCTGAGAAGCAACCCCACACATGAAGGTCTCAGGATGCTTTACTGTTGACATGACACAGGACTGATGGTAGTGCTCACCTTTTTCTTCTCTGGACAAGGTTTTTTATGGATGCTTCAAACAATCTGTAAGGGGATTCATCAGAGAAAATAACTTTACCCCAGTCCTTAGCAGTCCAATCCCTGTAAATTTTATGATGGAATAAAGATGACCGTTTTCATAGTGCAGCAGTCCGGGATTTCCTTTTTTGACACAGATTTGCGCACAGTCTGCACCTGACTCTCATCAAGGGTGGAAGGTCTTTTCTTCTATGGTCCACAGGGCTTGAAGAGCGGCATTATCTTGCTCTAGTCCAATGTCTGTCCCTGATGTTTTTCCTGGAGGGAAGTGGCTTCTTTGCTGCCCTTCTTGACACCAATCCATCCTCCAAAATTCTTCACCTCACTGTACGTGCAGATGCACTCACACCTGCCTGCTGCCATTCCTGAGCAAGCTCTGCAGTGGTGGTGTCCAGATCCCACAGCTGAATCAATGGTAGGATACGGTCCTGGCGCTTGCTGGACTTTCTTGGGAGCCCTGAAGCCTTCTTCACCACAATTGAGCCTCTCTCCTCCCCTTTTGTGTAAAGCAATGATGTCTGCACATGTTTCCTTGCAGGTAACCATGGTTAACAGAGGAAGAACAATATTTTAAAGAACCACCCTCCTTTTAAAGCTTCCAGTCTGTTATTCTAACTGAATCTGCATTACAGAGAGATTTCCAGCCTTGTCCTCGTCAACACTGACACCTGTGTTAACAAGAGAATCAGTGACCTGATGTCAGCTGGTTCTTTTGTGGCAGGGCTGAAATGCAGTGGAAATTTGTTTGTTTATTTTTTTATTTATTTGGTATCAAGTACATTTTCATGGTAAAGGGGGACTTTGCAATTCATCTAATCACTCATAACATTCTGGAGCATATGCAAATTGTCACCATAAAAACTGAAGCCGCAGACTTTGTGAAAATTTATATTTGTGTCATTCTCAAAACTTTTGGCCAGGGCTGTAGTTTAGCTTTAAAAACTCAGTAATTTTCCAGGATGGATAAGCAGCCATGTATTGCTCTTACTTACTTACTTATTATCCCGAACACAGCAGCTAGCTGTGGTTTCAACAGTAGATTCTTCTAAGTATCCTAACAGAGTTTACACAGCCATTATAGAAATGCATGCAAAGTGGGACAGAATTGTAGTTTAGTTTTTATAACTGTAACGCCCACTATTAATAAAGGCAAAATGTTGTTAAAAAAAAAATATCATACTTCCCTGCTCTGTGCAGTGGTTTTTCACAGAGCTCCAATTCTCCTCTTCTCGGGTCCACCGCTGGCACTCCTGGCCCCTCCCTCCTGCCAAGTGCCCCCAGAGCAAGCAGCTTGCTCTGGGGGCATCCAAACAGGCTTGCTTCAAGGCAGAGGCTCCATGTGTCCATTCACAAACACAGCCATGGCTCGGCCCCGCCCCACCCTCTCCGCATTGGCTCACTGCGATTGACTTCTGCTCTCTGTCAATGAGGAGGGAGAGTCCCTGGAGAGGCAAGGCTTTCAAGCACATCGCTGGATTGAGATGGTGCTCAGATAAGTATAGAGGGGGGGGGGGGAGTTTAGAATGAATGAAGGTAAACAACCTTCAGCCTTTAGTCCCAAATTGTTGTCCTGTAAAGTTCATGTACACACCCACTATTCTTTGCCCATTTCTGGCAATTTGAGAGTGTGCCGAAGCAAAAAATGGACTGGAAAGCAATGTCTAACCAACTGCCACTTTGAGTAGACCTTCAGTCTGCTGCTAATTGAGCCCATATTTGTGACAGTTGTAAAATGGAGAAGATGATGGGGTGCGATCTGAATCCTATATAGAAATTAGGGTGTGTTTATAACTACAGTAAATGGAAGATGTAGTTGTTCCCCCCCCCCGACATCTAAAGAGAAGTTTACTGCATTTTAGGGACATATGTATTGTGTTAGATCAGCATTGCTCTCAGCCTACCACAAATCTCCAAATTCATTTTTTTTTTTTTTTGCTGCTGTGATCCAACTGTCTGTTAGAGGGTGGCTACGTGCTTTCTCCATTGTCCCACTGTATGTATGGACTATGAACTATGGGTTTTTTACTGCGTATTAGTGGCGGCCTGTAATGCGCCCCCCCCCCCCCCCCATCCCTCTGTCTGGCCCCCTAATCTACATGCAGGGCGCCGGACACATGGATTTCAATTATAATTTTTTTTTTTTTGTTGAAGCACTTCATTACAGCCAGGGGCTCTAATAAGCTTTAAAAAAGGGTGGGCTCTGGGCGCAGAGCCCACCCAAGTTGTGTGACAATAGTGAATGAATATTCGCTATTGTCACACTGATTCTCCTTCCGGCCAATCAGGAAGCGGGTCTGTGGCTGTGGATGAAACCGCTGCCCGTCGCCCTGGAGGGAAGCACTGCCCGTGCCATAGATGCCATAAGGGCTCGGCTCCTAACTGTCCTCCAGGGGGGTGACCTGACCTATTGACAGACCAGACCGGGGGTGGCACGGGTGACCCAACTGACCAGGGTGTTTGCTGCCCCCCCCTCCCCCCAAAAAAATGGTCTGGGGCTGCATGAGTGCTCCATTACAGGTCCCAGGTGACTGAGAGGCCAATCATGGCGTGCGGCGCCGCTTGCGCGTGTGCAGTGGGTGCCAGGCTGTGAAGCCACAGCCCGGCACCCACAGTTGCAATGCCGGCGCCGCTGAACGGAGGGGGAGACGAGCGGGGCTTCGATCCCCTGCATCGCTGGACCCAGGGACAGGTAAGTGTCCAATTAAAAGTCAGCAGCTGCAGTATTTGTAGCTGCTGACTTTTAATTTTTTTTTTTTTAACCGGCCCCCTGAGTGGAACTCCTCTTTAAGGAGCAGGCCGGGAATCCGGCCGCCACCTCTTTAACAACCGATGACTTATCAGCTGTCAGCGGGTTTCCCCACTGACAGCTGAATGTAAAAAAAGAATGCCAACAATGAAAAAAAATTGGGAAAAAATGGCTTGGGGTCTCCCCCATCCACATCCCCCCCCCCCCCCACTGCACCCTTGTGAAGTCACTGACCTAGCATAACCTTGGTTGATGATGTCACAAGGGGTGCGGTGCCGCTCGGTGACATCACTGGGTGGCCCAGCCCCTTGGGTATTTAAGAGCTGTCACACGGCAGAGCTTTTTCTGGTTGGTGGTGTGGTGGGCGGCGTGATCGACGATGGATCTACAACAGGGAACATTTTTTTTTTTTTTTTTTTTTTAATAAAATGACTTGTCAAAAACTGGTGTACTGTCTTTACTCATTTTTTACACTTTTATGATGAATGGGTAGGGGGTACCCCCTACTAATTCACATGGAGGGGTGGGATCTGGGCCCCTCAGCTGCAGACCCCCCCATCCACTGGTGAGGGTTGTGGGGGAAGAGGCCCTTGTCCTCATCAATATGGGGACAAGGTGCTTTTGGGGTGTAGAAAACAAACCCCCCTTTTTTGATCTGCCGGGCTGCATGCTAGGATAAGGGTCTGGTATGGATTTTTTTTGTTACATTTTATTGTGCCTCGTATGTATGGGGGGGGGGGACCCCCACACCATTATTTTATTCATTTTTTTTATTGCGGGCATTCTTTTCTTTTACATCCAGCTGTCAGTGGGGAAACATTTGACAGCTGATGAGTCATCGGTTGTTAAGGACATGGCAGCCGGCCTCCCAGCCTACTCTTAACAACCAGCTAGTCTTCAAACTGAATTTGAATTGGTCGATCAATTTTCGACCGATTCGAAATCCAATCGTTTTGGAAATTTGGAATCTGTTAGAAAAAAAAACAACAACAAAAAAAACAAATAATGAAACTACGTGAATTTTTTCGTTCTGCACAAGTTGCACTAATCCAAAGTCCCATCATGTCGCACGGTAAAGTTATAATGGGATATTGCATGAGTTTTAGGTTGGACAAGTGAGAATGGGGCCTTAATAAATAAGACATTATCTCTCTCATACAAGTTGTTCTTTCCACAGCTCTTCACATGGCGGCTTCTGGCCAGCATGCAGAATGTGTTCACTTTCTCCTGAAATCTGGGTTGAAGGACACAGCAGACTCCCATGGGATATTTGCAGAGCAACTTGCGAAGAAACCTCAAGTCAAGAATATCTTTACATATTTTAAAGACACATTGCAGAAATGAATTTATTAAGGATAAAACTGGAAATGTACTGTTTGACTGTCTCTGCTAGAGTGTTTCTAATTACTAACAATCGGTGGGAAATCATTACCATGCAGTTGTATTCCTAAAATGACTCAGCACAGGGTCGCTTTTACCCAAGAAGTCACCTGTAAAAGAAGCTTTTATATACTTGCTTTTGGTTTATTGAAAAGCTGGCATACCTCTGCTCCCCAGCCACTGCAAGTATTCGACTGCCAGATGAGCTGAATACTTGCCCCCCCCCCCCCCCCCCCTCCGCCAGCCACTATGCTTCTTTCCACTTGTATATGCCGACATATGAAGGAGTGGGAGGAACCACAGCAACCAGAGGGGGAGCAATTATTTTACACAACTGGAAATGTAGACTATTTGCAATGGCTGGGTGGCAGAGAGAATGCCGTTTTGGGCCACTGGAGAGGTAAGTATATAATCACTTCTTTACAGGATGTCCTCTTGGCTAAGGGTGGCCTTGTGGAGAGAGGATCACTTAAAGTGGAACTAAACCATCCTCTCCTTTACAGCAAAGGAAGCTGCCATCTTCGTGTTCACTCACTCTGGGCTATAAACAAGTGTTCCCGGGTACATTTACATAATCTCATCTGCTAGCCAGACACCAGTGATCCCTGCTTCTGTGTTCCGCCATCTATGAAGAGTTCTGCTCTAAGGCATAGTTTGCACTCACACTAAAGTGAATCCTACCAGACCACCAGTGAACGCTAGCTGGGACCACCTCTTCCAAGTGGTCCTGGGCATGGTTCACTCGCACTACACAAATGAATTGGACCAAGGGGGTGAACTCTTCCTAGGCTGGGTTAAAACGGCCAGTGTGAATGCACCCTTAGCCTCTGTTTGATCTGCAGTTACCATGGTGCTGCCTATGTGATCATTTAAAGCAGAACAAATACAAATAAGACAAATATTTTCCTAATCTCCAACAGTCTGCAAGATCCCTCACCAGTGAAGGCATTCTCGCTGGGTTCTTCTGGTCTTCGGCCATTTTGATTGGCCTGTGTGAGATGACACCACTCCCATGTGTGTACAGGAGTGCAGTCATCCTGGCACATCGCTAGTGTATAATGAGCTGCACAGGCTCAGCTCAGTAAACATTCTGAAGGGGATTGTGATCAGGAAGGTAAGTGAATTTTATTGCAGGAAAAGCATTACATGTCTCCACTGCAATAAAAAGTCTGCCTGTTTGCAATTTTTTAATTTTTTTTCCTTCATTTCCACTTTAAATTGATGGGTTTGGTTCCACTTTAAAAAAAATGTGTACCTCCTGGAAAAGCCCTAGTAAGTCAAAGTGGGAGATATACAGTCTGAGTGGAGCAAGGTAACTAGGGTGACTTACACACTGCAAATCGTAATGTATCAGATAGAAGCCTGATGTTTTTTCTTTGTTTTTTGGACCCTTGTACTCTCTGAATCACTGACCCAGAACAAGTATGCAGTGAAGTCAGATTAAAGTCAGAATTCCTGTTCTGCATTATTTATTTTTAAGTTCCATAATGAAGAAAGTCTTGAAGCCAGAGGGTTCAGACAGCTATAAAACAACAATTTTAGAAGGGGATCAGTAATAGCAGCTTTCCTATTTCACTCCCTTTCTATTTTTTTTATAGTATTTGATAGCAGCTTTTTATTGGTTACAAAACCTAAGCCCATATACAAAATTAAGGAAAACATTTTGATGCCTCTTTTGATCCTATTTCACTCCTAACCATTCCTTTTAAATAATAGTCTGTGGTAAGCAATTACCTTTGCTTAAAGTGGAACTTAACCCTCCTATCCTTTTACAGCCAAGGACAGTACCATTGTAGCCACTATTTACATCTGCAAATGCAATGCACATGTAATCAGTTAAGACACCATCCATTTGATGGCTTGAGCTTTTGGTTGCGATCTGACATAAGCACACTATCAACTGTGACAGTTATCGCCAGAAGCAAGGCTTGAATGTAGCATACTTGGAAAGCATGGGATTAGTTTGGCCACAGGGAGATGTAAACGGACATCATCCGTTTACATTCTTTCTGTTTATGTCCGTTTTTGGGCAAGAAACATTTTTGTTTATACATTTGTCACTTCTGATTGTTAAGCTGTAAACTGAACTGAAGATGGATGTGAAAATGCATGTGTTTAGGAGCCTATGTACAAAAAAGGCGATTGTGCTACACGTTACATATCACTGTGCATGCCAGAGTGAGCTCCACAGCTCCTCGGTAACTCCAATCTGATAACCTGTAGGGTCTTTTAAAGCATCACCTATGGAAAATATAGGGTATTGAAGTTTTTTCGCTGTTTCACGGGTGAGCGCAATTTTAATGCTTGATATGTTGGGTAGCTATTTACTTGGTGCAACTTCATCTTTTATATTTTACCAAAAAATTGGGTAATTCATTGCATTTGTGTGCCCTGAGATTAACTTTAGTGTATTTTTTTACTGAAAAATTACTATTTTATTTTCTAGGGTGTCTGCTTTCAGAAAATATATAATGTTTGAGAGTTTTAATTAATCTCCAGGCCTAATTTTAAACATTTTTTTAACCGCTTCCCGACCGCTGCACGACGATATACGTCGGCAGAATGGCATGGGTGGGCAAAAAGGCATACAGGTACATCCCCTTTAAGAAGCAGTGCTGCGGGCGTGCACTCTGCAGGTCCCGCGGACTTGGTGCCCGCAATCGTGTCGCGGAGAGGTAGAACAGGGAGATGCCTTTTGTAAACAAGGCATTTCTCCGTTCTGCCTTATGACATGACAGAGATTACTGCTCCCTGTGATCGCTGTCATGTGTGTTGAAGCCCATCCCCCCCCCCCCCCCACAGTTATGCTGGCCATACACTATACGAAAAATCGTTCGTATAGACACTTCGTTCGTTTTTCGGCAAGTTAATGGGCACAAATCGATATTCGTTTGTGACGTTTTTGTGGGAAAAAAACGAACGGGAAGTTTGGAAAATTTCTGCCGAACGTACGATAAATTGCAAGGTTAATGTGTTTCCCGTCCGAACTGTCTGCACTAGGTATATGTAAAAAAACGAACAAAAAATTATTTATTCATGTCCACTGAACAATTTATCGGTCATTACATGATGGCACGATCAATTGCGGTCACGGTCGAACGTTCGTTTTTCGAAAATGTGTTCGGCCGATTTTTCGTATAGTGTATGGCCAGCATTAGACTCACTCCCTATGACACACTTAACCCCTTCATCGCCCCTAGTGGTTAACCCCTTCACTGCCAGTGTCATTTACACAGTAATCAGTGCATTTTTATAGCACTGATCGCTCTATGACAATGGTCCCAAAATAGTGTCAAAAGTGTCTGATGTGTCCGCCATAATGGCGCAGTCATGATAAAAATCGCAGATCGCCGCCATTACTAATAAAAAAAAAATTATAAAAATGCCATAAAACTATCCCCTATTTTGTAGATGCAATAAATTTTGCGCAAACCAATCAATATACGCTTATTGCGATTTTTATTACCATAAATATATAAAAGAATACATATCAGCCTAAACTGAGGGGAAAAAAATTTTTTTTTATATATATTTGTGGGGGATATTTATTATAGCAAAAAGTAAAAAATATTGCTTTTTTTCAAAGTTGTCGCTCTTCTTTTTTTGTTTATAGCGCAAAAAATAAAAACTGCAGCGGTGATCAATTACCACCAAAAGAAAACTCTATTTGTCGGAAAAAAAGGATGTCAATTTTGTTTGCATACAATGTCATACGACTGTGCAATTGTCAGTTAAATCAATGCAGTGCCGAATCGCAAAAAGTGCTCCGGTCAGGAAGGGGGCAAATCCTTTCGGGGCTGAAGTGGTTAATCTTGTAAACAAAAAAATGATTTTTTTTTAAAACATGGCTCTGGGACTCCAGTGGTTAAGGACTCCAGATGATGGATGTAAAAATGGAAGAAAAACTGACGTAAACTGAACTGAACTAAAATCTGATGAAAACTGATTTTTCTTTGAAAAAACGTGACTGAACGGATGATGCCCATGTAAAAAGGCCCATAGGGGCCTAAAGATTCTGCAGCCTTCCGCTCTAGCTAAGCCAAGACATACACTAAGGCCCCTTTCATACATGCTGTCCAATCAGGTCTGCCTGTCCGTTTTTCAGGCGGACCTGATCGGATACTCCATTCACCTCTATGGAGCGACGGATGTCAGTGGTGAAATGTCCACTGACGTTCGCCTCTATCAGATCCGATCTGGTCCGCCAGATCCAGATAGATTGAGGTCCTATTTTCCATCCGTCTGGTGGATCGGTTTGGGTGGAATCGGATGAAAACACAAAGGCAGTCTGTTTTCATCAGATCTTCCCATAGAGGAGAGCGGGGCTCTGACAGGTCTGTCTCGGAACAGTGAGCGGAGATGGACCTGCCATCCGCCTGCTCAGCGGAGATCAATATATCGATCCCTGCTGAGCGGAGTCCGTAAAAACCAACGTGCCCCATGAGAAAGGGGCCTTAAGGCTGGAAATGTACATATTTTGTTTGAAGAAAGCGACATATAGTTTTATTGTTATCAAGCTGCCATGGGTAAGGTTTTGCCATAAGTTGCAAAGGTAGCCAGATGGGATTGTACACACACAAAAATGATACCCCCTGTCACATTAATAGGGCCATGCTGCAACCATGAGCCAAACACTAAGTATGCGGGGCGGTATTCCCATTGAAAACCTCTGTTTGACAGTCAAAATTCCCCAAAAAACAGGTATCCAGGAGGCTTCATGGATCGCTTTGCAGAAAGTGATGCAGGTGTAAACTACTGTAAGCCTAGAACAAGCCCTCATTCATCTCTATTTATATAAGCTTTGTGAAGAAACTAATTTTTGTTCATAACACAGTGATTTTCTATGAGATCAGATCTTTGCAACCTGAGAGCCTTCTAACATAATCAGCCAACGGGTTTTTCAAAGCTGTTAGGCTTAGTTTACAGTTGCATTTGAAGGGCGGTAAATATAGGCGGTTGAGTTGCAGCTGCAAAGACAGCCAGACAGGGTGGTACACACAAAGAATCAGAGCGTGGCAAAAATGATCTCCCTTATTGCATTTTGATGGCAGTACCGTTCTAGTGAATGGGGCAGTTTCACAACCATGTGCCAAATGCTAGGGATTACTTCCCTGTCCCTGTGTGTTTTTGCAATTTGTGTACCAATGGTACATTTACCTTTACTTCATGCCCCATAGACACAATAAGACATGAGGTAATCTCTCCAAAATTAGGCAAATCCTCTCTTAAACTGGCCATACACTATACAATCTTGTTCCAGTGACAACTCAAGATTTTGGATTTTCCCCCACTTTCAGGGGGGCTCAGACACCTGTAAGAGAACCAGCTGTACTGCCTTATCAGTGGAACCGATACTCTTGTGGTTCCCCCCATCAGTGTATCTGGCTTCTTCTCCCCTCTTTCTTGCCAGCTGCACTGCAGGGAGAGCCACAGGAGGATCTGTTCCACTATCTGCTCCCCCCATCCCCCCTTACCTCTGCTGTCTATTTCCCCCTCCCCTGCTTCCAGCTTCCCCTCCTCTCCCTTCCACCGACTGCTGCAGGCACACAGGGGGATTGTTTCAGGATAGAGAGGGGGTAGGTGGAGTGGTTGGGGGGTGGATAGTAAATATCTCATATTTACTGACCCCTTCCTGAATGAATGAACGCAATGAGCGATTGGTACCGATCGCTCCCGTGTTCATTCATAATGGAAGCATAGTAAACTGTGTTTTAATATGCTTTAGTTTGTAACAGGAAGCCTCAGAGCACTTCCTATTCATTCATCTTCAGTGCAGCTGAGGCAGCACAGAAAAGGGACTACGGGGTCTACAGTATGTCCTCAGTCCCTTTCTCTGTCTCAAAAGTGAGACCTTTAAGCCCCATACACACTATCAGATTTTCTGCTGATTTTTGTCTTCAGGTTTACCAAAACCATCTAGTGCAAGGGCCTGCCTGATTTGCATACAAATTGAAACTCCTAAGGTTTGACCTCATATTGTATGGTTTTGGTAAATCTGAAGGAAAAAAACAGCAGAAAATCTTACAGTGTGTATGGGGTTTAAGGGTCTATTTAGGCCCCTGATATTTCAACAGAGCCCCCAAACAAGACACTTAAAATATTGTGAAAGATAAAAAAGTACAATTCTCAAAAATGTAAAAAAAAAAAATGTAAAATTTTGCTCATTTTATGCAGTGCCTTGCAAAAGTATTGGCATTTTTCATGTTTTGTTGCCTCACAACCTGGAATTAACAGACTGTTTGAAGATTTGCATCATTTAATTTATAGAACATGCCCACAACTTTGAAGATGTTTTTTTTGTAACTGTGAAGCAAACAACAAATAGGACAAACTAACAGAAAAAGTCAATGTGCATAACTATTTACCCCTCTAAAGTCAATACTTTGTAGAGACACCTTTTGCGGCTATCACAGCTCCAAGTCGCTTTGGATAAGTCTCTATGAGCTTGCCACATCCTACCACTGGGATTTTTGCCCATTCCTCGTTGCAAAACTGCTCCAGCTCATTCAAGTTGGATGGTTTGTGCTTGTAAAAAGCAATCTTTAAGTCTGACTGCAAATTTTCTATTTGGATTGAGGTCTGGGCTTTGACTAGGCCATTCCAACACATTTACATGTTTCCCCTTAAACCACTCAAGTGTTGCTTTAGCAGTGTGTTTGGGGTCATTGTCCTCCTGGAAGGTGAACCTCCGTCCTAGCCTCAAATCACACACAGAGTGGTACAAGTTTTGCTCAAGAATATCCCTGTATTTAGCACCATCCATATTTCCCTCAACCCTGACCAGTTTCCCAGTCCCGACTGCTGGAAAAACATCCCCACAGCATGAAGCTGCCATCACCATGTTTCACTGTGGGAGAGAGGTGTTTAGCCTCAGAAAAGAATGTGAGATTTTTATGGTCAGTAAGAATGATAACCGGCACAGAGGTACCTTCAAGGAGATGTCTCCATCTCGTAATTGCACTCTGCAGGTGACAATTTCTTGGAAAAGTAGCCACAAGGATGCATATCGCTCTTAGAGGTGGGACGTTGAGACAGAAGGGCGCCAACACCAGTCTCAGAAGCATCAACCTCAAGGATAAAAGGTATCGTAGGATCAGGATGTGCCAACACAGGAGCAGAAACAAAGGCAGCCTTGAGACTCTCAAAGGCCTTAACGGACCCCGGAGACCAACTCTGTGGGTTACCATCCTTTCTGGTCATATCAGTCAGGGGTTTGACCAGAGACGAGAAGTTACGAATAAACTTACGATAATAGTTGACAAAGCCCAGAAAACGCTGCAGAGGACATAAAACCACGGGTCGGGGCCACTGTAGGACTGCTGAAAGTTTCTCTGGGTCCATTAAAAAACCAGCAGTGGAAATTACATAACCTAGGAATTTAACCTGTTCACGATGGAATTCGCACTTCTCCAATTTACAATAGAGATTGCTCTCTGTTCGTTTCTGAACACACGACAGACATCTGTGTGGTGGCTCTCCAGGGACTTGGAAAATATGAGGATATCATCGAGATAAACCACCATACATAACTGCAACAAATCTCGGAGGACATCGTTAATAAATTCCTGGAAAACTGCCGGGGCGTTACAAAGGCCAAAAGGCATTACGAGGTACTCATAATGGCCTATTCTGGTATTAACCAGTTGCCAACCGGCCCATAGCCAAATAACGGCTGCAGGGCGGTTGGATAACTCTGGGATCCCGTCATATGACATGATTCCAGAAAACTGCTCCCGCGCGCACCCCTGGGGCGCGCACACGGGAACATCCGTGACCGCCGGGTCCTCGGCGCATCACGAATCGTGGATCACGGTAAACGGCCGCTGATCGCGGCCATTTACCATGTGATTGCTCCATCAAATGACGGAGCAATCACATGTAAACAAACCGGCGTCATGTCATGACGCCGGTTCCTCCCTCCCCTCTCTGTACCGATCGGTACAGAGGGGGAGAGATCGGATGGGAGCCGCGCTGTAGGCTGGATGTGTAGTGCCCACAGCGCTGCTCAGTGACATCCCCCCCATGCTCTGCAATTCCCTGTGCAATACTCTGCAATACCCTGTTCAATACTCTGCAATGCCTTCCAATACTCTGCAATGCTCCACAATAGTCTGCAATACTCTACAATGCCCCGCAATACTCTGCAATTCCCCGCAATACTCTGCAATGCCCTGCAATACCCCACAATACCCTGCAATACTCTGCAATACCCCGCAATACTCTGCAATACCCCGCAATACTCTGCAATACCCAGCCATACTCTGCAATACTCGGTGATACCCAGCCAAACTTTCCCATGCTCAGCCATAACCAGCCATACTCGGCTATACTTAGCCATACTCTGCCATACTCGGCCTCTGTATGTGGCCAGGCTGTGGAAGTCTCACACATGTGGTATCGCCGTACTCAGGAGGAGTAGGAGAATCTATTTTGGGGTGTCATTTTTGGTATGTGTACATTCTATGTGTTAGAAACATTGTATAAATGGACAACTTTGTGTTAAAAAAAATGTGTTTTAACCACTTCCTGCCCGCCGGCCGTCATATGACGTCCTTGACTTTGTGCTGGGATATCTGAATGATGGGTTCAGCTACAGGCATCATTCAGATATCAGCTTTTTCAGCCGGCAATTCCCTACACCATGAGAATGATCATAGCGGCTGTTCCGTTCCCCCCCCCTCTCGCCGCCCTCAGGTGCTTCTACCGACTCACCGCTACGATCAAAGCCAGGATCTATTTTTTTTTTTTTTTTTTTTTTATTTCAGGCTTCCCAGCCTAGAGGTGAGATGTGGGGTCTTATTGACCCCATATCTCACTGAAAAGAGGACCTGTCATGCCATATTCCTATTACAGGGGATGTTTACATTCCTTGTAATAGAAATAAAAGTGATCAAAAAATGTATTTTTTGGAAAAAAGCCTCAAACTAAAATAAATAAAGTAAAATGAACAATAAAAAAAAAAAAATGTTTTTTCCCCGTGTGCTCGCATGCAGAAGCGAACGCATACGTAAGTTGCGCCCACATATGAAAATGGTGTTCAAACCACACATGTGAGGTATCACTGCGATCGGTAGAGCAATAATTTTGTCCCTAGACCTCCTCTGTAACTCATAACATGTAACCAGTAAAAAAACTTTAAAGCGTCTCCTATGGGGATTTTTAAGTAGCGAAGTTTGGCGCCATTCCACGAGCTTGTGCAATTTTGAAGGGTGACATGTTAGGTATTTATTTACTCGGCATAACTTCATCTTTCACATTATGCAAAAACATTGGGCTAACTTTACTGTTTTTTTTTTTTTTAAGCACAAAACTGTTTTTTTAAAAAAAAAAAAACGCATTTGAAAAATTGCTGCGCAAATACAGTGCAAGATAAAAAGTTGCAACGACCGCCTTGGTATTCTCTAGGGTCTTTGCTAAAGAAATATATATAATGTTTTGGGTTTCTATGTAATTTTCTAGCAAATAAATTATGATTTTTACATGTAGGAGAGAAATGTCAGAATTGGCCTGGGTGCTCCTAGAATGCCTGAAGGTGCTCCGTGCATGTTGGGCATCTGTATGTGGCCAAGCTGTGTAAAAGTCTCACACGTGGTATTGCCATACGCGGGAGTAATAGCGAATGTGTTTTGTGGTGTAATTTGTGGTATGCATATGCTGTGTGTGAGAAATAACCTGCTAATATGACAATTTTGTGAAAAAGAAAAAAAAATCTTTATTTTGCAAAGAATTGTGGAAAAAAATGACAACTTCAAAAAACTCATCATGCATTTTTCTAAATACCTTGGAATGTCTTCTTTCCAAAAAAGGGTCATTTTGGGGGGTATTTGTACTTTTCTGGCATATTAGGGTCTCAAGAAATGAGATAGGCCGTCAGTACTAAAGGTGTGATCAATTTTCAGAGATTGGCACCATAGCTTGTGGACACTATAACTTTCACAAAGACCAAATAATTTACACCGATTTGGGTTATTTTTACCAAAAATATGTAGCAGTATAAATTTTGGCCAAAATATATGAAGAAAAAATTACTAATTTGCAAAATTTTATAACAGAAACCAAGAAAAATGCATTTTTTTACAGAATTTTCGGTCTTTTTTCTTTTATAGCGCAAAAAATACAAGGTCTCAGTTCAACACTCCTCTTCTTCATAAAGAAGAAACCAGCACCAGGAGGAGATGAGGATTTGCGGTTGAAACCTCGAGAAAGAGTGTCTACAACATACTCCTCCATGGCCTTACCCCCCAAGACCGACAAAGGGTAAACCCGGCCACGAGGGGCTATGGCACCAGGTTGAAGTTTGACCCTTGTCAAAGACATCGCTAAAATCGTGGTACTCCTCTGGCAGCGAGGAGAGAGAAGAAGTGCACAGGACCTTGGCTATCTTCTGGAAGCATGTCTCACTGCATTGTGGTGACCAGGAGAGAACCTCAGCACGGAGCCAATCAAAAGAGGGGTTGTGCCTCTGTAACCAAGGATAACAAATAACCAGCGGAAAGTTAGGTGAGGAAATAACTTGGAATTGGATATCTCATGGTAAAGAGCCCCTACGGCAATGGACAATGGAACCGTCTCATGAGTCACATGGGCAGGCTGTAGAGGTCTCCCATCAAGAGCCTCAATGGCAAGTGGAGTATCACGCAGCTGCAGCGGAATCGAGTGCTTCGATACAAAGGTAGCATCAATGAGCAGGCCTGCAGCCCCAGAGTCGATTAGAGCCTGTATCTCGACGGATGACTCAGCCCAAGAAAGGGTGAGCGAAACCAGGGGCTTATCCGTCTGGATAACTGGGGACGAAACAATGCCACCTAAGGTCTGTCTGTTGATAGGACCTCAAGGTTCGGGCGTTTCCTGGACGGGTAGGACAAGACTTCAAAAAGTGACCTGCCTGGCCACAATAAAGGCACAATCTCTCCCTCCTAAAGGTTCTCTCATCCACAGAGAGACGCGTGAAAGTACATGAGTTCATCTTCACTGACCGACTCGTCACCAGGAGGCATGGGAGGTGCGGGAGGCAAGGGTGGGACTGCAAAGCTCGGAGACAAACGTACAGGTGGCTTCCGCAAGCGCTCCTTAAAAGAGAGTCTTTCTCTGAGTCTGGAATCAATGAGGATGGCAAACATAATCAACTTCTCCAGCTCAGTGGGTATATCTCGGGCTGCTATTTCATCCTTGATGGAATCCGAGAGACCATGAGAAAAAGCAGCCACGAGGGCCTCATTATTCCAAGCAACCTCTGCTGCCAGAGTACAGAATTCAATGGCGTAATCGGCAACAGTTCTCGTACTCTGATGGACATGAGGCACTTGGCAGCAGAAGCGGAGCATGCGGGAACGTCAAATACCGTTTAAAGGAAGCCACAAACTCAGGGTAACTCAAGACAACAGGTTTTTGTGTCTCCTATAGAGGGTTTGCCCAGGCCAAGGCTCTCTCAGAAAGCAAAGATATCACAAAACCTACTTTGCTTCTGTCCTTGGGAAACACCTAGGGCAGCATCTCAAAGTATAGCTCAACCTGGTTGAGATACCCTCTGGATTGGACTGGATCGCCCCCAAATCGCTGGGGGAGCGGAACCGGACATACCTCTTATAGAGGTAATACTCGAGGCGGGTGCCTGCACAGAGACTGGAGCAGCAGCAGGGACATGCTGCAACACAGGTTGTACTGGAGCAGCCACAGTGGGAGTTTCCAGGTGAGCCGTGCGACTCAGGAGCATTTGTAACGCCATGGCAAATTGATCCATGCAGTGATCCTGTTCATCAAATCTGGAAAAAATGTTACCAACAAGTGGATTGACTGCATCTTCTGAATTCATGGCCTTCGCCTACTGTCAGAAACCATGAATCAGACCGAGACAGAAGTACAGTTAAATCACACTTATTTAATAATAAAAGTAAATAGAACAAACGTAGTCAAAACAATGCCAAAGTTTGGTAACTGGAATGGATAGTCAGGGATCAGTGTAGTAAAACAGCAAGCAGGATCTGGAGCCAGAAGGGATGTCAGCCAAGCAAGTCTCAGGCACACAGGCAATAGTCTCGTGATGTTGACCAAGGCGAAGGCAGAGTTTCTCTGGGCTGGACGGCTTAAGTAGGCAGGACTGACGAGCAGGATATCATCAACAGGTTAGTAACTGTGGAGAGATAGGAGCTGGCAATTAGCCGACAGCTGAGCGGCCAGCTCAGAAAAGGAAGGGCTGAGCCTAGCCCTGACATGCTGCACATGTGATCAGTTATGACACCATCCATTTGATGGTTTGACAATTTGCTTGAGGACAAAAGCAAATGTGACAGTTAGCAATCCCTGCATTCCAGAAATGTAACCGTTTTTTTGAAACCATTGAATTGATGGGTTTAGTTCCTGCTTTATGATTTCAGGAGCTTCAGCAAAATGGCAGCCTCTGGCAAGAAGAAACAGGAACTATGCTGGAGGCAATTTACAGCACACACTAACTGGAAGCATAATTATTATTGTGGAATGTATGCTCCTTGCTAAAGAACATATTTTTTTATCAAGTTGTTATGGGTAAAGCTCCTCTTTTAGGCCCCTTTCACACGATCGGACCGTTCAGATCCGCCTGTCAGTTTTGACGGCGGACCTGAACGGGCGATCCATGTTAGCCTATGGACCGTCGGATGTCAGCGGAGACATGTCCGCTGACATCTGACCCCGTCCGATCCGCCAAAAGCAGACGTATGGGCTCCACGTCCAGATCCGTCGCTGGCGGATCGGATCGGGTGAGATCTGACGAAAACGGACACGCTGTCTGTTTTCGTCCGATCCCTCCATAGGCGGCAGCGGCGCCTGACAAGCCCCTCCCCGCTCAGTGAGCAGAGAGGGACCTGTCATCCGCCGGCTCAGCGGAGATCAACGGACAGATCTCCCGCTGAGCCGGCGGACCGAGGCGGGCTCCGTAGAAACGGAGTCCGTCTCGTCTGAAAGGGGCCTAAGGGGTCATAAACCTGTGGTGAGTGCATTGGAGTCTCACATGTGAAGGAGCGCTGGTGTAATAAGAAAAAAAGAAGTAGATAAAATTAAATTTATGATAAGAGCACTTTTTTCATACTCTGGTGTGGGACTCTTATTGGTAAACTGGAAAATTATTAGTCACTAAGACCCCTTTCACACTGGAGCGGTTTTCAGGCGGTATTGCGCTAAAAATACCGCCTGAAAACCGCCTCCGCTGTTTGTTCAGTGTGAAAGCCCGAGGGCTTTCACACTGAAGCGGTGCGCAGGCAGGGCGGTGAAAAAAGTCCTGCAAACCGCTTTTTTGGAGCGGGGAAGGAGCGGTGTAGACATGTGCACACTGAAATATTTCGTTTCAGAATTTCGTTTTCGTCCCAAAAATAAATGTATTTAGTTACTCCCGAAATTCGTTTTTATTTATTTTGTTTTTCGTTAAAAATTGCATTCATCCGAAAATCCAAATTAAGGTTGAATCTGTCATTGAAGGCTTATGGTGTCTGTCGAATGTTCAAAGAAGATTCGACAGAGCAGCTAAACTGTACGACGCCGTATAGTTTACCTGCTCCGTCGAATCTTCTTAGAACTTTCAACAGACACCATAAGCCAAAGTATGTGTGTACTTAGTTCTAGCTATTTTACTGCTCCTCCTCTTTGGTTACAATCAGCCAATAACATTCATCATCATCATTATTTTTATTTATCTTTTCTCCCCTACGTCGAATCTTTTCTCCCCTACGTCGAATCTTTTCTCCCCTATGTCGAATCTTTTCTCTCTATGCCGAATCTTTTCTCTCTATGTAGAATAATCTTGGACTAATAGAGTTTAGGTTAGGCACATTTGACCACAGGTTCGATGGACACAGATTGTTATTGTCATCATCATGTCGAATCTCCTATCCATGACGAACTGTTGTAGCAACGAAAATAAAGCATTTGTTTATGTCGGATCTTTCGTTTTTCGGACTCTGCACTTTCGTTATCGTTTGATAAAACGATAACGAAAATACTTGAAATTCGGACGAAAAAGCATTCGGACAAAAACGAATGCACATGTCTAGAGCGGTGTATTCACCGCTCCTTCCCCGCTCCTGCCCATTGAAATCAATGGGACAGCGTGGCTATACCGCGACAATACCGCGGCTATAGCTGCGCTGTACGAGGGATTTTAACCCTTTTTCGGCCGCCAGCGGGGGGTAAAAACGCACCGCTAGCGGTCGAATACCGCTGCAAGAACGACGGTACAGCAGCGCTAAAAATAGCGCTGTTGTACCGCCGACGCCCCCACCACCCCAGTGTGAAAGGGGCCTTAGTAAAGTTCTGTATTTGAATTTGAGTACTTTTGTATGAATTCAGTGTGTGAGCACCGGAACTTATTTTTATGTTTATGATTATCTCTGTGCTACCGATTGGTGCAAAACAATAGATAATTTTCCTCCCTGACCAATTGACTCAGTTTGATTAAATCTGATCGTAATTGAGTCTAAATTGATTGAAAGGGAAGTTATGGCTATTTGATAGTTTTCAGATGAAAGAGGCAGTAACCGCTGTAGTTATTTTTTTCCCCCTTTTTTTTTTCCCTGCAAAGTAAAGGCATAATGTGCTAGTATACATCGTATTCTAGCAGACCTCCCACCATTTCGAGATAGGAATGAGGGATGCCTACTACCAAAAGTATGTAGGCATAGGACACGCCCCCTGCCACACCCCCTTAAAGGGAAATTAACCAAAAAAAGGTTAATCAAATCCACAAGGGCTTTTTTTTACCACTACTATACCTTTATATATGCTTTTAAAATCTACAAATGCAGCAATTTAGAATTTGGATGAAAGGTTTAGCACTGGGAAACTTTTTGAAAGATAAAAAGTGCATTTTATATACAACTATATAGAACAGACCAAAATGAGGGACAAATGAGGAGGAAAGAGGGACAGAGGGACAGTTCCTCGAAATCAGGGACAGTTGGGAGCTATGTGCTAGCACATTATGTGACACTTACCTGCAAACGAAGCCCACGTCGTCCCCGCTGCAAGCCGCATCCATCTTCAGCCCTCTTTTTTCCGGAACCGCGGACTCCTGCTGTGTGACTGGCCGGAGCCATGTGACGGTACTCCCATGAACGTGTGCAGGAGCCTCTGGTCACGGCACGTGTTTCTGAAGAAACGGCACAGGCAGCCATTCCTTCAGAGCGCAGATGACATCATCCGAGCAGTATACAGTAAACGTCTCCTAAACGGCGCACATTTAGGAGATATTTACAGTACCTATAGGTTCAAATATTACAGGGAGGTTTACAAACTCTTTAGGGCCCCTCTCACACTGGCTATCCAATCAGGTCCGTCTGTCAGTTTTTCAGGCGGACCTGATCGGACCCTCCATTCTCTTTATGGAGTGGCGGATGTCACCACACCATCCGATCCTATCTGCCAAAAACGGATGGTGGTCCTATTCCCCATCTGTCTGGCAAATTGGATCGGATGGAAACGGAGAGGCGGTCCGCTTGCTCAGCAGGGGATCTCTCTGCCATGCAGGGCAAACACGGCCACAGTCCCGCTCTCTTCTATGGGGCAATCAGAGGGAAACGGGCCGCCTCTCCATTTCCTTCTGATTGCCCCATAGAAGAGAGCGGGACTGTGCCCGTGTTTGCCCTGCATGGCAGAGAGATCGCCTGCAGAGCAAGCGGATTCCGCTTAGCGGAGGCTTTAATCATTTTGATCGAATCATGGATCAACTGAAAAAATTGGAAGTGTGTATGGCCATCGTTGGAACTACCATCAAGTGTGTAGTGCAGGGGCCTGTCTGATGTCATGCTAGTTTAGGTTTGTCCTAATGTAAAGTTTTGGTAAAGCTAAAAGAGATTGTACAATCAGATTGTATGGTGTATGGCCAACTTTAGGACATTTTAATCTTTCTGAATAAAGGAGTGACAGACTTCAAAACTGGGCAGCTTAGTACTCCCCCCTGTCCCCACCTGCAGTATTTTTTTAATAAAGTTTATTGAGTAATCAGGTGACAATGCACCGCCTATGCTCTATCAAAGCCAGCAGCCAATGAACTTAACTGGGGTGACGTAGAAGGAAGTGCAGTTACAAGCGGTTGGAGTTTTCGATAGGTTGGAGATTATGACAGAATACTGTCGTACAGAGAGCGCACAGATTGACAGCGGCACGCCCCTATCGACGTCCCTGATTGGCTGCTTAGTGACGTGCGGGTGTAAGTTGGGAGTGGTGATCCGTGCGCGCCGCCGTTCCGTTTCTGTTAACGCTTCCGGAGCCGCCATACGTGCAGTCAGTGAGCGCGTCCCCGGTTGTTCCTGCCTTCTGACACCTCAGCTTCTCCGCAACCCGACAACATGAATGAGGAGTACGACGTCATCGTGCTCGGTACCGGCCTGACGGTGAGAACGTGCCCGGACAGCCGTCCGCCTTGTAGTCCTTTACTCCTCAGCAGAGCCGGGCCTACAGACGGTGGACACTCCCCACACGGTCCGGCCCTGCTGGTGACAGTGCACACAGCGCCGTGTCTTCATGACACGTGACCTCCCTGGACGGTGACCGGCCTCCTCCCTCGTACAATGGCGGCCGGCTGTGTGCACTGACTGCACCTCTTCTAATCTACATCCTGTCCTTCTTTATAGCTATGGAGGGGAGGTGACAACCTTTCATCTGTTGGGCTCCTTTCTTACAAGTGGTCAGAGGGAGTGGTAAAAATGGGCAATTGATCAGCAAATTTACCGCCTACCTAATGGCGCTCATTGGAGTACTCATTGCTGCAGTGCTTTGCAACGATTTTTAACCTGAATTCCATGGCATACTATATGTTAAGTCCAACCAGGTGCATGCCACCTCCCGGCTCATCTTTAAACTGTTTCCCCCCCGGGCACACGCAAATCTACAACCTCTTGGCACTGCATGTTTACGTTCAATAGCGCAGAGAGCGTGCACGGTGGGCGCTCCTGACTGGCGACTAACGGAAACCTTCCAATCATGGTTTGCGATTGGGAGTTTTCCGATCATGTGACAGCCAATCATGATGGTCACGTGGCCAAAAGCCCCGCCTCAATCAGTTGCACGCCACCTCCTGGGCTCCTCCTTTATCTTGTTTGCACCGGGCGCACGCAAATATGTGGCTTCTCTGCGGCAGGGTCTTGGCGCTGAGCGGCTGTATGTTTGCGTTCAATAGAGCTGTGCCGCGAGCGTTGAAGGTGGGCGCTCCCGACAGTGACCAACGGCTAACAGAAACATCCGATCGCTGCTTGCGATTGGGAGTTTTCAGACCGTGTGACCACCAATCATGGTGGCCAAAAGCCCTGCCTCAACCAGGTGCATGCATGCTCCTGGGCTCCTCTTTATCCTGTTGGCACCCAGCGCACGCAAATAAGCAGCTTCTTGGCGGCAGGGCCTTGGTGCTGAGCTGCCGCATGTTTGGAGTTTTCCGATCATGTGACAGCCAATCACTGTGGTCACATGGCCAAAAGCCCCACCCTGCTTCTCCACATTCTAAATGTACATTTACAGAACGAAAGGCTAAAGTGGAAGGCCAATCTCATGCTATCTAAGCCTAAACCCCCCATTCTAAGACCTATACTAACTACCCTGCTTCTAATGAAAGGTTTTGTTTTACCTTTTAATGCATTCTCTGGTTTAAAGTGGAACTTTACCCATAACTAGATAAAAAATGTTGTTTAGCAAGGAACATACATTCCGCATTAATTATGCTGTCAAAATTAGTGTGTTATGTAAATTGCCTCCAGTATTGCTCCTGGTTCTTCTTGCTTGAGGCTGCCATTTTGCAGAAACCCAAAGCCCCTGAACAGCAGTAAATCATAAAGAGGAACTAAACCCATCAATTCATAAAACGATTCCACTTCTGGAATGCTGGGATTGTGAACTGTCACATTGTTTCCTCAACCAATCAATCAAATGGCTGGTGTCATAACTGATCACATGTGCAGCACCATGGCAGTTGCAGAACAAACAGTAGCAGCTTCCTTGGCTGTAAAGGATAGGAGGGTTTAATTCCGCTTTGTCAGCAGAGCTACAAACTCAGCAGGGCCTTTACTGGGCTGTCCTGTACAATTGGGGAGCCTAGTAATGATGCAACCAGTGGTATCCAGCTCCTGGGACACAGTGAGAGAAACTTGTGTTGTTCCCCCAGTGTGTGACATCAGAAAATGGAAGTGACAAGGATTTTGTCACTACTGATAGTCTGATGTAAAGAAGCTTTTACTAGCTTAAACAAGCATCTGATCAAACCAATCTTTGGGGTGGGCAGCATTGCTGCTGCATATGAGAACATGGTCTCTGAGACCCTGGAGTGTAGTGATAGCTATCCTTCCGGAGCTCCATAAAACTGTCAGATGTAAATAAAAACGATAGGTCCAGGAGATGGAATCCACCTTGTTGGACTTGTAGTATGCCTGCATATATTACAAATTGACTGAATTCCTGAAGTTCTGATTTAAGCCCAGATTCACACTGAGGGCGGATTTGAAATCGTGTGAGTTCAGCTGAGCCGATTTCAAATCAGCAATGCAGTCCGACTTCGGGAGCATTTGCCCAGACATCTGTGTCGGTTCATGAACAGATGTTTATTCAAATTGACCCTGAAGTCACCAAAAGTAGTACAGGAACTACTTTTGGGATCTGGTGCGGTGCTGCACTGATTCGGATGGTGCCGTTGTCGGCGATTTGACATGTCAAAACGGACCGATGTGAACGTGGGCTTACACTTCATGCCGAGTTTGACAGGTGGAACCACTGGTCGAACTTTGCCATGTAAAAAATGGGGATGCCCCACGCTTGCGAGCAAAATCCATGGCTCACAGTTGCGGTGCAGTCCTGCAATGTTAAGTTGCCATTCGGTGGTAAAAAAAGGAGAAAAAAAACAGGCACCAGGAGATGACGGTGTTTTCTCCTGAATGCCAGCTAATCTCCTTTCACTGTCCTCTAAAAAGCGATCCACCGGGGGTTACTTTTTGGAAAAGGGGGGGAGTAGGCAATATTGTTGGTGTGAAAGGAACCTAAACGCTGAACCAAAGGCACCAAAGATATTGTTTAAAGTGGTTGTTAATCCCTGAA
This sequence comes from Lithobates clamitans, assembly GCA_037952925.1. Taxonomy (NCBI): domain Eukaryota; kingdom Metazoa; phylum Chordata; class Amphibia; order Anura; family Ranidae; genus Lithobates; species Lithobates clamitans. The sequence continues at coordinate 2,058,152 of JBBGZY010001470.1, forward strand.
GTGAAAACTTTAAACTTTCTTCTATGGCATGTACCTACTTTAATTCACAGCACTGAATGTGACTTCTGTCTGCTTTGTCCTTCCTCTATCTGTATTAGTGATTCTGACAGTCTGTGCTGACCCCAGGGTATCCTGGGTGATGCCCCGACTCCCTTCTAGCACACAGCAGGTGATTGACATCCTCAACTGTGCATGTTTCTCAGTGAGACTGCAGAGAGGGTATGTCCATTTCTTACACTCAGGTCTCAGATTACACTTCTTCCCTGCTCAATCCTGTGCTGTGTGTGACATCCCAGCCCCCTGCCTTCTGGGGCTCAGGAATTCTGTGTAAGAGGTGTGCTTTTAGGAGGTTGTACATGAGGAAATGGCTGCAGATAAACAGGTAGAACTTGTGTAGGAGGATTTGTTTCATTCATTTCATTACCCGAGGCCACTCACTTCACTGGATATATGTAAGGGTTTACAACCACTTTAAGTAAATGTCTTAAAAGCCACAATTATTAAAATCCATTTTGTACACCAAATGCTTTTGCAGACAGAAACTGAGATGTTACCTTTTTAAAAGGAGCATTGATATTACTGTCTTGTAGAGCTGTGGGAGGGGCTCAGCAGGCTCCACCCACTACAGGCTGCATGAGAAAAAACTACAGGAGAGGGCAGAGACCAGAACAGTGACCCTGCCCAAGGAAAGGGTGGTAGTGTCTGGACTTTATTACAGGAACACACTGGATTACCGCACAGATATGGAAAAAAATATACAAAGCACACAAATTCAAGAAGGAAAACACATGGCTCTTGTATTTCGACAATATTTGCTTATACCAGAGTTCAGTTTTAAAGTAGAACCGAAAGTGACACTAAACACAATTAAAGGAAAAAAAAAATCTGTAGCATCAGTTGTATTGATATTTTGTCCCTTGTAAAAGAAGATTTAGACAGCACATCTGGAAAAATGTTTTTAATTCTTCCCTGCTCCAGCTTCCTTTAGGAGGATGACTACATTCATTATGTAGGAAGGTAGCCGCCCTCCTTGGCACCCTCCCAAAATGGACTGCATGTGATCCAACTGCGCATGGGTTCTTGACATCATTCATTCTGGTTCCTCCCTCAAGTTTATCAATGGGTGGTTTATTGTGCTTCCACGTGGCAACACTGGCTGTGCCGCATGTAAAAACACAAACTACCCATTGATAAACTTTGGGGGGGATCCACAACAAATTTCAGGGACACATGTGCAGTTGGATCACAATGGCTCTTAGGTGATGTGAGTCGTGCACAGGAATATACATGCACTACTCTCACTCTGTGAGTGGAAGTTACAGTAAGAGCCCTTTCACACTTGGGCGGTTTGCAGGCGCTATTGCGCTAATAATATCCCCTGCAAACCGACCCAAAAGTGCCGCTGCTCTCATTCCAGTGTGAAAGCCCCGAGGGCTTTCACACTGGAGTGATGCGCTGGCAGGACGATAAAAAAAGTCCTGCCAGCAGCATTTTTGGAGCGGTGAAGGAGCGGAGTGTATACCGCTCCTTCACCGATCCTGCCAATTGAAATCAATGGGATGGCATGGCTACACCGCCGGCAAAGCGCCTCTGCAGAGGCGCTTTGCGGTGGTATTCAACCCTTTCTCGGCTGCTAGCCGGGGATAAAACCGCCCCGCTAGCGGCCGCATACCAACGGTAAAACGCTGCTAATAGCGGCGTTTTACCCCCGCCCCAGTGTGAAAGGGCTCTAAGAGAGCCACACTGGGGCACATACAAGGGGCCCAAACAGATCCATTTAAATTTTTTTTAATTTTCACTAAAAGAACATAGTTTCCAATATTTTGCAGGATTGGAGGTCGGTTTAGGCTGAATCGTTAAGTCTCACTTGAAAGAATTTTTTTTTTTCTTTTTTGATTAAAGAATTCAGGTTTGTTTTTTGAGTTATTTTGTCCCATTTAGAGGGATTTTCCTTCACTTCCTGTCCCATAGCTAAAATAAGAAGTGAGAGAAAATCCCTTTAAAGTGAGGAAAGTACCAGGTATTCACCAGATCTAGTGTCTCCATTGGATATCTCCCCCCATTACTGTTTGGTGGTGACTCAAAATTTGTGCTTTTCTTTCACTTTCAGTGCTTGGATATCAATACTTGGATACTTTCTATTACTCTCCCTTCCTTCACTTTGTCCATGCCTGCTGGCAAGAATCGCCTGATTGACTTTTTTTTTTTTTTTTTTTTTTATAACATTGTTATGTAGAGCTAATCAACTAAGCTAGGTGTAGAGCTGGGCGATTTTTTTTTTTTTTCATCCCCAAAAAAATCTCCTGCCCACAGCGGTGTCGGTGCCGGTCCTGGGAAGCTGCAGTCAGGAGTTTTTAGGTGAGGCCGCGGCTTTGGCCTAGTCCGTGGCATCCGACCTGCTCCGCGGCCTGCCCGCAGCTCCTCAGGACCGGCACGGTGTCAGCACCAGTCCTGGTGAAAAAAAAATAAAAATCTAAAAAAATCGATTTGCTCAAGCTTTGACCTCTCAACTCGATTCAAGATTCAAAACGATTTTTTTTTTTCCCCAGCCCTAGCTAGGTGTATAGGTAAACACTAGCTACATCTGCACATTAAAGTGTCATTAAACCAGGGCTTGACAAATTCCAGGTTGCCAAGTAGAAATTGCATCCTGGTGCCTGGGCTTTTGTCAGCTGTCTGCATGCGCCTCCCACTTGCCCACCAAGCTATAGCCAAAAGATGGCTACAGCACGGTTGTCCAGTTCTAGGAGGACACATCGAGCGGGCTCTGTGATCGCTGTGCCCTTTGGACACAGCTGATTACAGATTGTGGTAAAGGGCCAATCACTGCAGCCCTTTACTATCTGATCAGCTGTGTCCTGTCGCATCTGATCACATGTAAACAAAAGCCAGTTATCTGCATTTCCTTTCCTCATCGCTGTTACAGAGTGAGGAAAGGAAAAACGATAATGGCTATCCTGTGACAGGGGACATTTACACTGATAATCAGGGCACTCTCATTAGTAACAGAAATAAAGAAAACGTGTTTGTTTTTGCAAAATTTTCTGTCTTTTTATTTGTTTAGCAAAAAGTGATTACCACCCAAAGAAAACTTTTTGTGTGGAAAAAAATGACAAAAATGTTTGTGTTGTATCACTGAAAATTGGACTGAGCAGGAAGGGGGTGAAAGTGTCCAGTAGGCAAGTGGTTGAAGAAAACTGACTTTTTTCAGCTGGATCCTAGATTCAAGCTCTGCGTTAAACCCAAAATATTTAAAAATGTCTTTGCATGCTATTTTGCAATGTGTACATGTCTTAAGAATGATCATATTTGTTTTGTATACAGTAAGGCCTCATGCACACTGGATGATTTGCAAACTCATGTAGACTCCTGGCAGCAGCGTTCTGGGAAAACAAATGCTTGCCACTTATGAAAAATTGTAAGGCCGGCCATACACTGTTCATATCTCGGCCAGTTCAGCAAGAACCGGACGAGAATTGAACCATTAACGGGCAGGCTGCATGCACCAAGTTAATCGCTCAACTTGGATACAACCAGCCTGCCAGATTCTCTTGCGATTATCACTAGCGGCTGCAATAGCCGCTAGCAATATTCACTGTTTTCTCCCAGTGGGTAGAACCATTTTTTTTCTGGCCATTGAAATCAATTAAAGCGTTTAACCCAAAAAACCGCTTCAGCCCCAAAAGATTTTACCCCCTTCCTGAACAGAGCACTTTTTGCGATTTTGGCACTGCGTCGCTTTAACTGACAATTGCGCGGTAGTGCAAGTTACACTCAAACAAAATTGATGTCCTTTTTTTCCCACAAATAGAACTTTCTTTTGGTGGTATTTGATCACCTCTGCTGTTTCTTTTTTTTGTGCTATAAACAAAAAAGTGACAATTTTGAAATAAACCCAATATTTTTTACTTTTTGCTATAATATCCGGCAAAAATATATATAAAAAAAAAAAAAAATTTCCCTCAGTTTAGATAGATAGATAGAGATATATATATATATATATATATATATATATATATATATATATATATATATATATATATATATATATATATATATTCTACATCTTTGGTAAAAAATCGCAATAAGCGTATATTGATTGGTTTGCGCAAAAGTTATAGCGTCTACAAAATGGGGGATAGTTTTATGGCATTTTTAATATTATTATTTATTTTTTTTACTAGAAATCTCGTCGATCTGCAATTTATTTATTTTTTTTATTTTTTTTTTTATCAGGACTGTGACATGGCGGACACATTGGACACTTTTGACACATTTTTGGGACCATTAGCATTTATACAGCGATCAGTGCTATAAAAATGCTCTGATTACTGTAAAAATGTCACTGGCAGGAATGGGGTTAACACTAGGGGGCGATCAAGGAGTTAATTGTGTTCCCTAGTGTGTGTTCTGGAGGGGAGGGGACTGTGTAGGGGAGATGACAGATCGCTGTTCATCTGTATGAACAGGCGATCAGTCTCTTCTTCCCTCAGAGAACCAGAAACTGTGTATTTACACATACAGATCTCGGTGTGTCAGCAGCGATCGCAGAAGCCCGGGGGTGATCTTGACCGCCGGGCACTCGCATCTGATCCAGGGTCGAGCAGCGGGCGTGCGCACCTAGTGGCCACAGGGCGAAGTGACGTTGCATAACGTTGTTTCTCTAGAGCTGGGCGATTTTCTCCCCCAAAAAATCTATTTATTTATTATTTTTTTTGGACACCGTGCCGAGGCCTTGCCTAAAAACTCCTGCCCGCAGCTCCCCAGGACTGGTGCGGTGTCAGCGCCGGTCATGGTGAAAAAAAAAATCTAAAACGATTTGCTGAAAATTAGAATTGATTTGACCTCTCAACACGATTCAAAACAATTTTTTTTCCCCAGCCGGGCCATTCTGCTGCAGTAGAACTGCGGTGGCTGGTCGGCAAGTGGTTAAAGCATGTTATTTGACACATTGCTTGTCCTGTGTCATTTAGCCCCTAAAAAAACATGGCTGATCCTGCCAGTTTCTCTCCACCCATCTGTAAATTGACCACGGTGTATCATGGCTGCTGAGACCAGACACCCTGGTCAGTTTATGTGCCTCTGTCATCAGCAGCCTGCTATCTGCTCTCCTCTCTGCTTCTGTGTCCTCCTACCTCTTCCCCTATGTCTGTGGGTGAGCCGCCCCTCCCCCCTCCTGCTGCTTTCGTAACATTAATCTGTATAAACCATCAGCAATTCCTCCAATTGCAGTGCCCCCCTCTGTGAATGGTTTATAAATATAAATGCTGCAAATACCTAATTTAAGAGCAGAGATTGCGATCACATGACCAGTCAGCTCTCTCTTCCTCTCCTCCAGACTGACATCAGCAGAGGAATCTCAGCCCCTCCCGCTGCATCTCTCAGTCATGTGATCACAATCTCTGTATTTGCAGCATTTATTTTTATAAATCGCACACAGAGGGGGAACACTACAATAGGGGGCAGTGCTGATGGTGTATACAGGTTAGAGTGGCTTAACAACCACTTTAAGGGCCCTTTCACACTGGGGCGGTTTGCAGGTGCTGTTGGGCTAATAATAGCGCCTGCAAACCGACCCGAAAGTGCCGCTGCTTTGTCTCCAGTGTGCGGTGCGCTAGCAGGACGGGAAAAAAAGTCCTGCTAGCAGCATCTTCGGAGTGATGAAGGAGCGGAGTGTATACCGCTCCTGCCCATTGAAATCAATGGGACAGCGCGGCTGTACCGCCGGCAAAGCGCCTCTGCAGAGGCACTTTGCGGTGGTATTTAACCCTTTCTCGGCCGCTAGCGGGGGGTAAAACCGACGATAAAGCGCCGCTTATAATAGCGGAGCTTTACCGCCGCCCCAGTGTGAAATGGCCCTTATGCTCAAGCACTAAACTTGCCTAGAGTTAATACACGTTTAAGCGCATCAACTGTCAAGTGTGCTGTGTTTTTTTTTTTTGTTGTTTTGTTTTGTTTTTTGTTTTTTCCCCCCATTTCTGCCAAAACACTGCTTCTCCTGGACACATTAGCTGTGGGGGGTGTTTTTTCAGCCTCTAAACGCCCCTGCCTTTGAACTCTGCTAAACGCCCCTGCCTTTGAACTCTGCTAAACGCCCATGCGTGTATGGACACATAGGTGAACTTGCAGGGGCGTTTAGAGGCAGAAAAAAGAAACACACTGCCCCTAGGAGCAGTTGAAAAAATGTCAAGAGTGCTTGAGGCCTAATTAAAACCTTATTTATCCTGCCATTCATTGGTGCTGCCTCCTTGCTTGTGTCCTGCTGCTCTCCCCCCAAGCCTCTGCCAATGTGTTCGTAGCCACTGGAGGGCAGAACTAACATGGAAATAATTGCTAGAGGCTCTCACCCCCAAAACTTCCCTAAAACTATTCAAGTAAAAGCTCCTGAAAGTCTCTACCTATGTGGAGAGGGGTGTGTGCCTTTCCTCCAGTCAGCCATCTTGGCTGTATGCCCAGACTTCACTGCAGTGCTGACGGAAAGAAAAAAATCTCTAAACAGGATCTGTTCTTTCTGAAGAATATATAAAGCTGACCACAGATATACAAGTAAAACCTATGTAGGGAGATTTGTTTAATCTCTGTGTATCATCTGAGGCTGTTCACTTTATAGGTAAATGTGAGGGTTTACATCCACTTTAAAGGTATTGTAAACCCTTGTGTTTTTTCAGATCCAATGACGTGTGTGTGGTGGTGGGGGGGGGGGCGCTGCCGAGTCCGGCATTCTGTGTCTGGATGCAAAAGCCGGCTCGGGAGCGCGCCCGCATAGCGACCCCCAAGGAGAGTGCTTCTCCTAGGTGGTTTCCTGATGCGGGGAGGAGCTGATGGCAGCGCCGGGGGACCCCAGAAGAGGTGGATCGGGGCCACTCTGTGCAAAACAAACTGCACAGTGGAGGTAAGTATGACATGTTTATTTTCAAAAAAAGGGCTTACAACCCCTTTAAGGGCCAGACGCTTTTTTGTTTTACATCTGTGTCTGGGCGCTAGTGGGTGGTTGTCACGTGAAAAAAAAAAAAAAAAATCCAAAAAAAACACCAATTTTGCTGCGCTTTCGAAACACTGCCCATTTATTTCAATGGGCAGGGGTGTTTTGGAGCGCTTTTTAAAGTGCTCCAAAGATGCTACTTGTTGAACTTTTTCTAACATCCTGCAAGCACACTGCCCGAGTGTGAAAGCACTTATGCAAATGAATGGGAGGCAGTTTTCAGGCGCTATTTAGCGCTAAAACACCTGAAATCTGCCTCAGTGTGAAAGGCGTCTAACTACCCATGATAGTGTTCAGCAAGACAAAGTATGAAAGGCAGATTTCTGCTCATCTTGCACTAAGCAACTTCTAATTTAGAAACTGACAACAGTGCATCTAGGATATTCAGTGAGAGCAGAAATGGTAGTGTGGAAAGGAAGGAGGCAACGTTCTAATTTAGCCATGTCACTGGTTTATCTACATAAGGCTCATTCTTCAAGTGTTTAATGACCGGCCCTAGCTGCATGAAGCGTTTCCATATTTAATTTAAAGCTGGTCCAAACAATTTACGTCACTAAGTTGCAGCGGCTGTATAAATTGTATGTAGCTTCATCTACATACGGTATACAACATTCTTCTGTCAGTGAGATGAGAACTTCCATCCTGCTCCTGTAGCAAAATGGAGTCGGGTTGAGTACTGCTCTACCATTGAAAGAAAGCATTGTATTCTATGAATGAAAAACCAAGCTTCCTCGAATTGTGACTTTATCAGCCTGTCTCTCCACCTCATCCAAACACTGTCTCACCAATCAGAGGACGGTCTGTATTCCTTTTTTTCCTCTGAATGGCTGAGCAGCATTCAGCCCAACTCAGTTTTTGTTTTGATTGTGAAATTCTCCTTCACCTGCTGGAATAGAGTGCCACATAATGTGTGTAGCTGAGGCTGGATACAATTTATACAGCATTCGCAGCCACTGCAACTGTTAGGAAAGTAAATAGTTCATTTGGATCAGCTTGGTCCAAACAAACTAAAGTTAAATGAAAAGTGGAGATCAGCTTTAAACAGTATTAGAGTGAAAGGAGATTTACTTTGGGAAGGTGGTTCAGTTCTGTGTTCATTCTACACAAGGAGAGTCTTTACACTCAGCATTGAATACCTCTTCTTTAATTCTGGCTCAGTGGCTGTATGTCATTTGATTATGTAATCACTTGTCTGGGTTTGATATGGTTAACACTAAATACACAGCATTTTTTTCATATTTGTTGTATGATCAGAAATGTGTTTCCGTTATTTTCCTGGGAATGGGAATTTGAAACGCCTTCAGTTAATTGGGTTGCCTTAGGAAAGTTCAAGACATAAGCCACTGCTTGAATACTACAAAGGCAACAGTGTTCCTGCACAAAGGCAGAATTATATGTATGTTGTACCTTTGCAGTTTATGTAATGGTAAAGAATGGCAAAGTCATCTTGTAAAAGATTTACCGTGTCCAAATTGACTGTTGGTGTTCTAAGCAATATTGCATACAGTTTAGAATAGGATCCTTCTACACTGTTTATTGTTGCACTTAGATTTTTGTGTTGAACACCAGTGTTTAAAACATTCTGTATTAGAACAGAAAAATTGAACCCTGTCTCTGCCGGACAGGCCAAACTTTCCATCCAAGTGAATATAATGTGATGTAGGGAAGGGATATTATAATATATTTTATGATATTTTATTATTCTTGTCCAAAGTTATCACGTTGATAACAGAGCTACTGAGCAGGAGAAAGCTACATGACTTAGTGCTTTGAAGAGCGATAAGAAAACATTGCAAATATGTGCCCAGCTCAAATTTCATGAATTGGGTTTACATCCACTTTAAGTGTGGATGTGCTACACACGTCCATCAAAGTACATAGGATGTATGTAGTACGGCCTGTCCATATACTGCACCCCCTTGTACTTGCTGGCAATTCCCCAAATTACAGCCAGGAGTTGCTCAGTAAATACAGAGGCTGTAGAATTTTTCTCCTGTGAGAACACAAACCTGTCGCATATTTATTAACCCTAGGCTGCTTTCACACTGATCTGCTGCAAAAATGAATATGTGATTTTGTCGCAATTTTTACCACGTCTGGTGCTTTTTTAAAGGACGTGACTCAAAAACCACAGCAAAAACGCATCACAGGTGCATTTTTTTTCTGTGTTTTCCACTGCTTTCAATGGAAGGTGTGTTTTTGGTGTGTTTCTCCCCTTCTCCAAGTCCCTAAACATGCTGCACGCAGGATTTTATTTTTTTTTTTACTGCAGCAGAAGCGCACCACCCCAATTTGAACACATTCATTTATTTTTAAGGAAGCATTTTCCTTGTGCTTTTTAGGCGCTTCTTTTTTTTTTTTTTTTCTTTTGTAAAAGTGCTTGAAAAGCTGAAAGCAGCCTTAGTTTACCTTAATTAATAAGCTGGGAAGATCTCTGTTTAGGATTTTAGTGCAGCAGAGGCAATCTCCCAGGACCTATTTCTGTTCCTGTGCCTTTGCTGCCTATTAAGTAAATAAAAGCTGTGCTTGGTTAAAAAGTGCATTCAACTGGTAAATAGAACTATACTTCCTTAGATTAGATGTTACTTGCAGGGTGGGAACCGTAAAACAGGCTAATATGTTGACTTATCCCTAGCTCTGTTGCACTGGCTGTAAAAGAATACAGAATTATGTCCTTTTTTTTTTTTTTTTTTTTTTTGCTAAGACTACCACCTTTTACCAATTTCTTTCACATAACATGACAAATCCTAATGCACCATTTATGTGATTGCTGTAGTCCTGGGATCTCCATTTTCGGCATGCATTAAACCGTTTCTCTTCCTGGTAAATGAAGGATTGTTGGACATCCTGCTTTTGTAAAAGGGGAAATCCTTATGTTGAGTCAGGGCTGCGTTCCTTTCTGAAAGAGTCTGTATTTTTAATGCATACCCTCATTATCTGTCCAAGTAATTAAGTGCAATTTTTTCCTTGTTAATTGTAGTATTAAATTGGTTGTAAAGGCAGAAGCTTTTTCCTTCTCTTAATGCATTCTTTGCATTTGGATAAAAAGCCTTCTGTGTGCTTCCCTAATACTTACCTGAGCCCCATCTCGATCCAGGAATGTTGCACGAGAGACTCGGCTGTCCAGGACTCTCCGTTCTTATTGGCTGAGACAGCAGCGGAGCACCATTGTCTCCCGCTGCTGTCAGTCAGTGAGCCAATGAGGGGGGAAAGGGGGCGGGGCCGCGGCTCCGTGTCTGAATGGACACAGGGCGCTGCTGCTTGCTGTGGGGGCACTAAACAGGAAGGTGGTGCCAGGAGTGCTGAAGAGGGACCCGAGAAAAGGAGGATCTGGGCTGCTCTGTGCAAACCCTTGCACAGTGAAACACGTTAGCAGTTTCATTACCCTGTACTCCTCTGCATTTGACTGTATTGTTGGATTTTACTTCAATAAAGACGTCCTTATCCCAGGGTGCGGCTATCCAGGATTTCTTCTTACTTCACTGCAATTCAAGCAAAGCCAGCACCTGGAATTAGTTCTCACTAGGGCGGTGTTATCTCAGCACAAAGAGTGTTTGTGAGCTGCATCTTCTCTTCCTAGTGTTCTTTTATGATTGTTACCTAACTGGCAAAAGATTTCATCCATGTATGTGCCATAGACATCGGTGCCTGTCTTTTGCAAATATCTCCTAAACCATGTAGTTCTAGGAGATTTCTTGCACCTACAGGTAAGCTATAATCTAGGCTTACCTGTGGGTCAAAGTGGTCTGTAAGGTTTTACAACCACTTTAAGGCCTAATAGAACCAGTCGCCTGCCTTCTAAGGCAATAATGTTACATTTAAAAATTCAAAGCATTTGTAAAGGGAGAGGTGTATTTATAATTTTATTTTTTTATTTTTTACGATAGTTAACATCGGTTCTTAAAATTACAAGTTGGTGCATGTTTCATAAACACTCATTAAGCTGCTATCTTGGTCAGACTCTGAACCTAAGGCCATCTTGTCTTGGCACAAGTTCAGTAACTGGAAAGTGTCTCCTGCAGATTTTTTTGACTCCTATTCACCTACACATTTGTGCTTGGAAATCATAAACACTCAAGTAAATCAGTAGGGCACAGATTAGCTAATCTAAATCAGTTAAAACATTTTAAGATATTAGTCGTTTGTCAGGTGGTCAGCGTGGTGTTGTTTAAACCCCAAACTAAAAATGTGATATATTGCTGCTTAACAATCATTAGATGTGATGGCTGCACCAGTTTTCTTTGGCTTTTTTTTCTTTTTGTTTTCATATGGTGATTTGGCCAGTAGCATACCACCTGTATTGGTGAGACCACTCTGGAGGAATGAGAAGTGGGGGGCACAGCAAGCGGCAGCACTTTCACTATTGAAAGGGAGTTGGAATCCTATATTAGTCAAGAAAGGGAGAACCTTCATCTCCCAGAACTTCAGCAACTGTTCTAGGTTGCCAGACATTTACAGAGTGTTGTTAAAAGGAGAGGGGATGCTACACTGTGGTAAACATGGCCTGACTTTTGAGACGTGTTGCTACCGATAATTTCAACATTACTTTGTTTTTTCATCAAATGGTACATTTTATCAGTTTGAACATTTGATATGTTTACGGTTTTCTATTGTGAATAAAATATGGGTTTTTGAGATTTACAAATAATTGCATTATCTTGTGTAGATTTTACACAACTTTTTTGGAATTGGGGTTGTATATGAACAAAAGTGATTAGAAAAGTTTTTAGCTTTGTTTTTCTAAATGCAGACTACCATTTAATAGTAAATCATACACGGCTTAAGATTGTATAGAAATGTGTACCTCGATTTCCTAGCTTACAACTTGAGCTGTACTACAAACTGGAGCTGTACGGTTCTGGCTAAAATGAGAATCCCAATTTTTTTTTTTGCTTAGAATAAAGATGACAATTCTCTCGGTGTAACATCTTCTTTCACATTATACGAAAAAATTGGGCTAACTTCACTGTTTAGTTTTTTTGTTTTTTGTTTTTTTATTAAAGTGTATTTTTTTTTTTTTTAAATTGCGTTTGAAAAACCGTTGCGCAAATACGATGTGACATAAAATATTGCAACAACCACCATTTTATTCTTTAGGGTCTCTGTTAAAAAAAAAAAATCTCATGTTTGGGTGCTCCAAGTAATTTTCTAGCAGAAAATGATTTTTACTTGTAAGCAACAAATGTCATAAAAGGTTAGGTCTTTAAATGGTTAAACTTCCCTCATCTATACACCCTTTCCTTTGATAAAAGAAGAAAAAGATACTTTTTTACTATATTGTTGTAATAAAACTTGGCAGGCTGCCTGGATTTTTTTTCCCAGATGTGAGAACTCTGCACTTGTTAGAAAGATTGTGACATGCTGTTTTGAAGATCGGGAAGGGGAAAAGATTGCGATTTTGATTCTTAACGATTAATCGTGCAGATCTACTACAAACCCCTACTTTTTTTATTTTTTATTTATTTATTTATTTTGTTGGTTTTTTTCGGTATGCTTTACTCTGTTCGTATTCCTTACCTGTGTCTTGTTCCCTGTAGGAATGTATCCTGTCAGGAATCATGTCAGTAAATGGGAAGAAGGTATTGCATATGGATCGCAATTCTTATTATGGGGGAGAAAGTGCTTCCATCACACCTCTGGAAGATGTAAGATACCTTTTGTTATTAACATTAACAAAAAAAAGCATGAACGTTTATTAGCGCCCCATATAGAGACTAAGGGATTTGCGTGACCTTTTAACTTTGTTACTTGCCAACTGTAACATATTACTTTGGTAGAATGTTAATTTAATCTTTTTTTTTTTTTTCAGTGCAGTATTGATGGACAACTTCATCTTTTATCTTTTATGTTACACCTGTATTTTGAGGTGCAAATGAATGATTGAGCTACAAGTCCCATCTGCCACCAAAGCCAATTAGTAGTTCTCAGCAGAACATGTGTGCAGTAATCACAATCAACACACTTGTAGCCCATTGGCACTTTATCCAGCTCAGTAACTGAAAGCACGCATGGGCAGAGTACTGGAGAGTGCAGCAGCGTGGCATTGCACCCACGATTATCTGATAATGGGTGCAATGCTTTTCAGGCTCCTGTAAATAAATTATAACATGCATCATTTTCTCCCACTGCAAAATATATGTGCATTTAATTTTTTCTTAAAATAAATGTACCTTTTAAATCTAAATTCAAAACTTGGTAACTTTAGGTCAGCATTAAAGCATATATTTGCGCTAAATAAAAGCATTACCATATGTGCACATTACACTGCACCACATAGATCTGAGCAGCCTCATTGAATAACATTGATTCTTAGGACACCTGTATTTTGCTTTACAATGCACATGTTAAAACGCAAAGGTTTCAACAGGGCCCCACCCTTAGTGAAAAATACCTGCTGATCTGCACTGAAATCCCAAACGGTGTTGCCAGCCCCGCTTAATTATGCCCTGCTAAAGTAAAAAACACACCCTTCCTTCATCTTCATAACATAAGGGGAGAAGCTTTGTAGTCCATCAGACTAGGTTAAGGCCGGCCACAGACTATTCAAATTTCAGAAGGTTCAGCAGGAACCAGCTGAGATTCAAACATGTATTGGCGAGCTGCATATTCCAAGTTGATCGCATCAACTTGGGTACAACCAGCCTGTTGGCTTTTATCTACAATTATCTCTGGCAGCTAATATAGCTGCTAGCATTAATCACTGTCTTTTCCTGGTGGGGACGGCTCCCCCTGCCAATCTGCCACATCCCCACCGGGAGAATACAATGCATTCCCCTGTCAGCACTGTCTCTTGATGGGGCAATCGAGCGAAGGAAAGAAATTTGCTCTGTGTATGGCCTGCATAACACTTCAGTCCAGCAGAATCAAAATTGCTGGACTGATAAGTTAAAACGTGGGGGATGTTTTTGTATTGCAGAGATGTACTGCACACATTGTGGTGTGTTTTTGTTTTTTTTGTTTTTTTGTTTTTTCTTTACACATGCACTTATGACCAATGTTTTATAAAATTAATTTATTTTTTTTTTTTGTATGTGTAACATGTCGACAAAATTTTTATTTATACATTTTATTTTAACTTTTAGTTGTACAAAAGGTTTAACCTCCCTGGAAGCCCCCCAGAGTCAATGGGACGGGGACGAGACTGGAATGTGGATCTGATTCCTAAATTTCTTATGGCTTGTGGTAAGAAGCAGTTTATCTTCTTGTAAACCTTTTATTACTAATAGATTAGCTTGTAATCCTGACGTTCGTTCAGCAGCAGTTCATATGCAGATGAATTGGTTCTGGATACATATCTATACAAACGCCAATAAATTGAATTGTTAAACATATTCTTGTTTTACAGACCTTCTTGGCAGTCCATTTGCCGCCAACTAACGGAAAGTTATACCTGTTGAATTCTCACTGTTGTCATAGGAAACCTTAATCCCCATTATAGCTTTGTCTCTTGCTGTTCAGCAGATGAGAGCAACTGCTAAAATGTAATTGTTAAAGTGTTACTAAAGGAGCCTGCATTCCCCTATGCCTGGTTTCCCACAGTACACAGAACATGGGAAGGCAATTATTTTAGTAAATATAAACTGCTAAATATATTTTCTCATCAGCAGTTAGAGCAGTCTTGTGACTTCTATCAGTGTCTGGTTAAAGCTAATAGGAGGAGTTTTCATTCTGCACTGACTGTCCTAAGAGGGTGCAGGACCCCTGACCCTCTGTTTGGACAGTGCTGATTGGCCTTGTGCTGCACTCTCCAAAGAAAAAAAAAAAAAACTCTCTAGTAATGCACACTAAACTGAGCATGTACAGCTTGTCCCCTGTCCTGTCTCCTCTGATTCTCACCTTCTTCCACAGTCCCCAATCTATCTGATGATAGTATGAGCCTTGGGGGGGTACTCTGCGCAACGCCCAGTTTGGTGTGTATTGCTTAATGTTTTTTTTTTCTTGGGAGGGTGCATGTGATCAGCACAGGGCCGATCAGCACTGTCCAGACAGAGGGTCAGGGATCCTGCAGCCTCATAGGACAATCTGTGGAGAATGAAAATTGCTCCCACAAGCTTTAACCAGACGCTGATAGAAGTCACAAGACTGCTGATGAGAAAAGGTATTTAGCAGTTTATATTTACTAAAATACAGTAATTGCATTTCCATGTTCTGTGGGAATCCAGATATAGTGAATGTTTTAAGTTTAATTCTGAACCCAACCAGGTGAAAACATGTGGAATGGATTTTCTGTAAGTCCAGTATCTGTTTTTTACAAGACTGCATTTCCCACAAGCCATTAGGAACACCGCTTATGGTGTCAAGAGATGCACTCCTGTTACACAGAACATTTTCTTGTTTTATTGGTCCTTATCTGATTGCAGTCGCTTTTTTGTTTTTTGTTTTTTTTGTTTGTTTATTTATTTTTTAATGAAGTGTGGGTAGAAATGTAACTACACAGGGGCCCGATGAATCCCAGGTCATCATGGCGACTAGACATTTCATCCTAGTGCCTGGGCTTTTGTCGGCCTAGCTGGCCTGTGTATGGAAGGTTGCATTAGGCTGGACTGATTCTTTCATAGACTTGACCTTAACTGGCAGCTGCCTTCACAGAGAGTCGCCGAACCCACACACCACCGGCTGCTTGGTGCGACAGTGAGCTCTCCATGCCGCTGATCGCAGGAGGGAGCTGGGATCCAGACCCTGGCTGGGAATTCTGCCTAGCCCAGCTGCTTGGTGTGACAGTGAGCCCGCCTTGCTGCTGATCACAGGGGAGGGGAGCCGGGGAACCACGCCCGGCTGGGGTTTCACCTGCTTGCTACATTACTGAAGAAGAAATCCAGTCGGGACTCTGGGGGAGCGAGTTAGTCAGCTTTTCTGAAGGGATTCAGCAGTACACGGCCGGGGGTGTCAATCTTATAGGGATCCAGACCCCAAGGTGGGATCCGCTGCCCAGGGAAATCCAATGCTTGTGACCTGCAACCTGGGAAAGCTGCACAAGGTAAAGGGGGGTGCACATGGAGGAGGGTCGGGGGGAAGCTGCACAGGAGGTGAAGGGGGGTGGAGAAACTAGGGAAGTGGGGGTGAAATGCTGCAGTGGCTCCTGCAGTGTCAGCTAATTGAGCCGCCACATCAGTGAAGAACATTTAGCAAATAAGTAATTTTCCTATAGGACATATAGGTTGTGTTTTTTGTTTTTGTTTATTTTTTGTTTGTTTTTTTTGTTGCTTCTTCACATACCAGCACCTCCTGTGTAAACCTGGTGACGTGCATCTGTAAACACATCAGGGCTAAATAAAAGGTGTTTTGTCGCTGAAAATAAGGCGGTTGGTTTAAAAAGAGAAAACTGGCTCCAAGATTCCACAGCCCTGTCTTAACTCGAAATTAAATTTTTTTTAAATGCCTGTACTTTGTGGCTCTCTGTTGCACTAATATTTGAGCCTTTATACTGGAAAACCAATATTTGTGTATGCATATAGGGAAAATCTATGACATTTGAAGGCGAGTTGCTCAGTTTGATTTGCTTTGGACCTATTTTTACTCGTTCAGGTTTAGTTTTTCTAAATATATTATAAATATGACATTGCATTAGAGCTCATTTTAGCTTCCAGTTTTAAAGTCCAACTTCAATATGTAGAATAGGTAAGGGTCCTATACTTTTTATAAGATTTTAAATGCTGTCAGTGTCCCTTTTTGGGGAGCTTTTTCTGTTTGACACCTCTTACTTGTTTCAGAACCCGATGGGGTCACCGACAGCAACTCTGTTTTAAAGCGCTACTCTTGTTTATCCAAAGCTTGGAGTCACTTTATAGTAATAATATCCTGTTTTGAGGTGTCCTTCCCTTTTTTTTTTTTTTTTTTTTTTTTTTTTAGGTCAGTTGGTAAAAATGCTGCTATTTACTGAAGTTACACGCTATCTGGATTTCAAAGTAATTGAAGGCAGCTTTGTCTACAAAGGTGGAAAGATCTACAAGGTACCTTCAACAGAAACCGAGGCTCTGTCATCCAGTGAGTATCTTTTTATTTCAGCTAACATTAACACGGGGTATACACAGGGAATTTTTTCATTCAACAAGCGGGTTGAAGGAAAAAAACTGACAGATCTTCGCATCCACAAGCGATGTGGATCGATGGAGATCTTTCTTACTTCTTATTGTATTCTGACAGCTGGAACTCCCCCGTTGTTAGATACACTGAATGCTGTAGCCATTGGCTGCACACGCTGATCGAATGCAGGTTTTTCAGCATGACCTTCAACAGAAGCCAGTCATTAGACTGGCTTCTGTTGAACAGGCAGTGGTACACAGTGAGATTCAGCAGATTACTGCTGAATTTTTAGTCTTTGAATACCAGCCTTAAGGCTTTCTACCAGTCCCTAGAGTGTGTTGGACCACCATGCGCAAATATACTGTGGCAAAGCGGCCGCTCTGTGCCAGATCATGTGATCTGACACTTCTGGGTCTGAGGTGCACGGCCCCATCCGCGACCTGCTCCCATTGTGATTGGACGCAATGGGAACTAACCTGCCTATCATTCCTGAGAGAAGCAGAACGGCGGTTTGCCGATGTAAACGAGGCAGATCACTGTTCTGTGAGGAGGGAAGGTAGTGATCCTGTGTTTCTGCTATGAAGCGTTCCCATAGTACAAGCACATTTTTCCCCTCCCAGTTAGGGAGCACTCCCTAGGAACACATTTAACCCTTTAATCTCTCCTGATGTTAACCCCTCCCGGTGATGTTAGTACAATGACCATGCATATTTTTTTTAGCACTGATCACTGTATTAGTGTGACTGGTCCCCAGAAAGGAAAGTGTCAGGTGTCTGATTTTTGTCCACCGCAATATCTCAGTCCTGCTATAAGTCGCTGGTTGCTGCCATTACTAGTGTAAAAAAAAAATATATATATATATATTTCTCATAGTTTGTAGACCCTAAAACTTTTGCGCAGACCAATCAATATACGATTATTGGGATTTTTTTTTTTTTTTTACCAAAAGGATGTAGCAGAATACATATTGGTCCAAATACCACCAAAAGAAAGCTCTATTTGTTTGGGGGGGGGGATTGTATTTGGGTATAGCGTTGCACGGCCATGCAAATTGTCAGCTAAAGTAACGTCATGCCGAATTTGCAAAAAATGGCCTGGTCAGGAAGGGGGGAACCTTCCGGAGCCGAAGTGGTTAAACTTTATGGTAGTTTCTAGTTAAGTTACAGTGGCAATGTACTTGTTTGTATGTCTTTAACTATTTTTATAATGCTATTCAAGGTTTGATGGGCTTGTTCGAGAAAAGGAGGTTTAAGAAGTTCCTTGGCTTTGTTGCAAATTTTGATGAAAATGATCCAAAAACAATGGAAGGAGTTGATCCTAAAAAAACAACCATGCAAGAGGTTTACAAAAAGTTTGACTTGGGTCAGGATGTCGTTGACTTCACAGGCCATGCTCTTGCTCTGTACAGGACTGATGAGTGAGTTTGTTTTTTTTATTGTGTATGGCACAGCCTTATTTCTAGTTCAATAAGAAAAAGCAGAGATGCACCACATGAACAGAGGAGGAACATCCTCCAGACAATTTCAGCAAACCAAAATCTAACCTTCATAGGCTCCAGGGACGTTGGCACAGCTTTATTTCAATGTAGTTGGGTATTATGGACCCAAAAGAAAGTGGTGCGGGGTCTTTTATATTTCATACCATACCTTGCTTGCCAAACCAAGATTTCAGTGAAAAATTTTAGGCCATTGTGTAAAAAGAAAAAAAAAAAGTCTATCCCTAAAGGTACTTGGCTGTTGTACACCTTTTAGACTAGACCAATTTTCTATGCCAGCTAGGTCTTTAAGTGGTAAATGACTGTGATATCTACCAACAGTCTATGTGCATATTTGTTGAGGTTTGTAACACCATCTTGTTCCGGCTTTCTAATAGGATAATGGGGTGGGTTTACAAACGGGCAAGGCAAAATTCTGGCGAGTGCCTGCTCTTAGACTGTTTTGTTTTTTTTTTTTTGTTTTTTTTTATATTATATTATCTGTGGCTGGCTGTTTTATTAAAAAGAAAAAAAAAACTGTAAAACATTGAACACTAGGTGGGGAAAAAAAGTTTTGGCTATACAGAAGTGTGTGTTGTCTTTTTTTTTTTTTTTTTTTTTGCTGAACTCCAGGATAAGAATCTAAATGCAAGAGTATTCTTATATTGGTGTGCTTTGTGTTTTTCTTCAAGATCTCTGCACAAATCCACTGTGAAAGTTTGCTGCTGTGCAGGAGCTTCCTGTAGTTAAGACCAGTCATTGCTGTGACCCGTTTGGGCTCCGCCCTCTCCTATATTTTTCTGCAGACAGCCTGTAGTGGGTGGGACCTGCTGGACCCTCCCACAACTTTCTGGACAGGCTATGTAGAGCAGTGATGTTACTGATTGCAAAAAGACAAAAACAAAGACATTTGGTGCACACAAAAGGGTTTTATAGCCTTTGTGGCAATTAGGACATCCTATTTAAATTGGCTTCCTTTTTTTTTTTTTTTTTTTTTTTTTTTTTGTGTTCAGCTTTAACTAAGATATTTTATTGATTGGACTTGTAAATCTATGTTGACTTGATCCTGTCTGTCACTTGGAGCATTAATAATGGTTCCTAAATAAACCCCTGATATTCACACATTTAAGTTAGATATGTTCATATTGGCTTATTTTACAGCAAAATGTTTCCAACATAGTTTTGTCCATGTACATTGGTTAATTATTATTTTTTCTTCTTTTGGCTAGCTATCTCAGTCAGCCCTGTCTTGAGACTTTAAACAGGATTAAGCTTTACAGTGAATCCCTTGCACGATATGGCAAAAGCCCTTACCTTTATCCACTCTATGGCCTTGGAGAGCTGCCACAAGGTTTTGCAAGGTAAGGAAGTGATTTTCTCTCTAGTTTAATATTGCACCTATCAGAGGTTTATTAAGTTTAATTTTCTGTTGGCTAAAAAATAATCGGAATGATTTAATCCTTTCAGCCATAACTATATTATGGCAATGACAGTGCCAGCAAGTAACTAAATAGCAGCTGGGAGTGTATTTGGATTGTGTTTTATGCAGTTTAGTAGAAATCTTTATGGGAAAAGACAAGGAACACCGCTGGCAATGATTAATATTAAGCAAATGATAGTGTGTGAAACATGTCTGCCTTAATGCCTTGATTGCCGTTTTTCCTGTGGTGTGTGACAGTCAATCAATAATAATCAATAAAGGACTCATATTCATCTTGGAGTGCAGCCATTTCTTCTTTTTTGCCATAAGAATCTTTAGCCATGTAATCGCTGCTCTTTTGCTGATCTCCCATGGATATTGTGAACCTAGAAGTGGCTCACAGTTGTCAGATCATTGTAGCTCTGGCCAGCGAAGAAGCTGATCAAGCACGGTCTAGACTCTTTATCTCCTTCAACTGATTCCAGAGAGAACATGTCTCCCTAAAGAGAACCTGTCATCTGCAATATGCTTATCACATAGGGGGGCTGGTAAACCCCCTTGTAAGAACAATAAAGTTACTTTTGAAAAATGAAAGTGTAATAAAATTAAACCAAAAATTTTGTAGGTGTTCACACCCACATAAGAAGCCAGACTTGTGTGTTTGATGCACACATGTTCTAAAACCATGATTGTCCCCGGTATATTGGCTATCACCAAGCAACCCAGAGTGCGATTTCAAAGCCACATTAGTGTGAATGGGGGGGCTAAAGGTGTTACTATGGACAGGTTTTTTTTTTTTTTTTTTTTTTTGTAGCATTGCAGGACCAATCAATTTTGAGCTTAGGTTCACACTAGTGTGATGCGATGTACTGCAAATTTGATCCTTTTTTTTTTTTTTTTTTTTTTGTTTTGTGTGAGGTGCGAATTTGCCTTGCGTTTTGAGCTGGACAGGTGCGATTTTAGTGTGAATTTCAGGAGGCAGACAATGAACCATTCAGAGATATGAACTGTGTGCTGCAATTTTACTGCAAGTTCAATTGAAGTCTGTGAAGATAAAATTCTCACTGCACCGTAGGAATTCACATCTCACCTGCAGTCAACACGCACAGGACCCTTTTTTTTTTTTTTTTTTTTTTTTTTTTTTTTTTTTTTTTCCTCATACCAAATTCCCATGCATAGATGTGAACCAAAGCCATGGAATACTATGCTTTTTACATGACCTGTGTGTTCCCAAAAGCATCAAACCTGCTGTAAATTCGCATCAGTGTGAACTCGCGCTGAGGGTTGATGCATTTATATTCCCTTTGTTCTACACAATATAATGTTCTATTTACTTAAATTGGGGTTCGTTTCTTGTGAACACTGAAATAATAGATCTGATTAACAGTAGTACAAATATCTTAAGACATAAATTGTAACTACCACCATTTTTATAGGGTCTCTTCTTATATATTATAATTTTTTTTTTTTTATAATAATATTATTGTTAAAGAATGTTTGTTTTGTGTTTGTGTGTTTGTTTTTTTTTGTTTTTTTTTTAACGAACACACACCAGCCATAACATGACCACTGACAGGTAAAGTGCATGTCATTACAACGGTATCTTAAAGTGGATGGGGGATATATTGGGCAGTAAGTGAACATGTAGTCCCAGAAGTCAATGTGTACAAAGCAGCATAAAATTTGAACGACTTTGACAATAGCCAATTTTTAATGGCTGGAAGACTGGGTCAGAGCCTCTCTCAAACTGCAGCTCTTGTGGGATGTTCTCGGTCTGCAGTGGTCAGGACCTACCAAAGGTGGTCCAAGGAAGGAAAACCAGTGGACCGGGTCATGGATGGCCAAGGCTCACTGATGCACATGGAGTGGCCTGGCCTGTGTAGTCCAATACAATGAAAGAGCTACGGTAGTTGAGATTGCTGAAAAAGTTAATACTGGTTCCAATAGAAATGTTTCAGAACCAATTGTGATTGCTATTTGCCTCATGCGGAATATGGTTGATCGATAAGTCATGTAACATTAAAGGGGTTGTTAAGGTAAAAATTTTTTCACCTTAATGCATTCTATGCATTAGGGTGAAAAAACTTTTGACAATACCGCCGCCCCCAGCACCCCCCCCCCCCCCCCCCGTTTTTACTTACCTAACACCTCGAAACTCAGCCGCTCGCTCCCGTCATCTCTATTGCAGCTCAGCCTGGTCGCTGATTGGCTACAGTGGATGGATTGAAAGCAGCGCAGCCATTGGCTCGCGCTGCTGTCAATCACATCCAATGACACGGCGCGCCGGGGGGCGGGGCCGATTGATACAGTGAGCGGCTATAGCCGCCGGCTGTATCACGGGAGCGCGCCCACAATAACTAACTACCATGCGAGGTAGCTCGCATTAAGGTGGTTAGTTCTTGCGGGGAGGAGCTGTAACAGCCGCCGAGGGACCCCAGAAGACCAAGTTCGGGGCCACTCTGTGCAGAACGAGCTGCACAGTGAAGGTAAGTATGACATGTTTGTTGTGTGTGTTTTTTTTTTAAATTTACCTTTACAACCCCTTTTTAATATGCAATAAAAAATGCCGCGCTGGAAAAATAAATTGAATAAAAATAGATAAAATAAAATGAAAAATAGAAAATAAAGCAGCAGTAAACAGTGCGACAACACAAACAACAGTATTAAAATTAATAAACTGCGCTAAATGTCCTTTGGTTGATAATGACATAAATAGTCAATGAGGTAGTCCAAATGTCACTTTGGGTGAAAAGAAAAAAACACACAAGATCTTCCAAATGCCATCATATGTATGGAAATATTCACAATCCAGAAGATCACAAAAAATATATTTCCCTTACCAGAGCGCCAAATGTGGTAGGCAGATGGCTTAAAACCCAGCCGGGGCCTCTAGATGGGACCGATCAGATTTCAGGCGTGATACCCTCAATGCAATACCAAAAAAGAAACAAAAAACTTGCCATAGTAGAATATTGTTAGGCAATGAAACATGGGCATGCACCTGACACCAACACCTTTTTGTGCATTTTAAAACGAAGGTGATATCCCACCACCACAGCTGTTGAGTGTGCTTACCAGCTTGCAAACTTTATATTCATTAGACTTTATGTGGCGCTGGGAAATAGATGGCTGTGACAGGAAATCCTTATTCCTCGCCCCCCTGGCTGCCAGCTCCTCTCCTCCTGCTCAAGAACTGGAGTGTAGATGTGCACTTAACGTCCTGACGTACATTGTGAGTCCACTAGATCTGCATTATAAGTGATGTCAGTGGGGGGGGCGGCCTCACGATCTGTGAAGAGGAGCACCTTCAGAGGACTGCTTGTCCGGTGGGTAGGAAGCCTTGCAGAGTGTGTGCTCTCCTTCTGTCGGTGCTCGCACTGTATGAGACTCTTCAATGGCTCATCTGCTCTCCATGACACAGACAAGGAGCCGCTGCTGATCTTCCAGTCAGAGATGCTCCCGCTTCTTGTTCCTGCAGCCAGGCGGAAGTGATCCTTCCAGCTCAGTGTGATGACAGAAAGGCTGCTGCCTCCGCTCACCTCCCTCCTGTGAGCGGAGGCAGCAGCCTTTCTGTCATCACACTGAGCTGGAAGGATCACTTCCGCCTGGCTGCAGGAACAAGAAGCGGGAGCATCTCTGACTGGAAGATCAGCAGCGGCTCCTTGTCTGTGTCATGGAGAGCAGATGAGCCATTGAAGGGCTGAGCAGACACCATTGAAGAGTCTCATACAGTGCGAGCACCGACAGAAGGAGAGCACACACTCTGCAAGGCTTCCTACCCACCGGACAAGCAGTCCTCTGAAGGTGCTCCTCTTCACAGATCGTGAGGCCGCCCCCCCCCCCCCCCCACTGACATCACTTATAATGCAGATCTAGTGGACTCACATTGTATGTCAGGACGTTAAGTGCACATCTACACTCCAGTTCTTGAGCAGGGGGGCGAGGAATAAGGATTTCCTGTCACAGCCCTCTATTTCCCAGTGCCACATAAAGTCTAATGAATATAAAGTTTGCAAGCTGGTAAGCACACTCAACAGCTGTGGTGGTGGGATATCACCTTCGTTTTAAAATGCACAAAAAGGTGTTGGTGTCAGGTGCATGCCCATGTTTCATTGCCTAACAATATTATACTATGGCAAGTTTTTTGTTTCTTTTTTGGTATTGCATTGAGGGTATCACGCCTGAAATCTGATCGAGCTGATCGGTCCCATCTAGAGGCCCTGGCTGGGTTTTAAGCCATCTGCCTACGACATTTGGCGCTCTGGTAAGGGCAATATATTTTTTGTGATCTTCTGGATTGTGAATATTTCCATACATATGGTGGCATTTGGAAGATCTTGAGTGTTTTTTTCTTTTCACCCAAAGTGACATTTGGACTACCTCATTGACTATTTATGTCATTACCAACCAAAGGACATTTAGCGCAGTTTATTTATTTTACAACCCCTTTAATGCTAAATGTCCTCATGTAATATGGAATTGAATTTGATCTGTATGCTGAAATGTAACCTTCTGCCTTGTGTTAAATGAGGTTATTTTCAATAAAAAATATCTGATTTAAAAAAAAAAAAAGAGATGTTTCAGAACACGCAGCACACATCAGTATGTTGTGTAGCTGCAGACCAGTCAGGGTGCCCATGATGCTGACCTTTTGTCCACAGCCAAAAGTGCCTGCCATGGCCATGTGAGCATCAGTTCTGGACCACGGAGCAATAGAAGAATGTGGCCTTGGCTGATGAATTTAAGAATGGTTTAAGAAACCCCACAATGCGTTTGAGGTGTTGACTTCGCCTACAAATTCTACATAACAATTTCAGCACCTGTGGCATGTGCTAAATAAGTTGATCCAGCAACTTGCAGGATTTCAAGGCTCTGCTACCGATGGATTGGTGGCAGATAACGCATCATACCTTTTTTAGAGGTCTAGTGGGTTATGGTGGTTGGTCATAATATGGCTGATCATTGTGTGTTTGCATATACAATATCAATCAAATATGTTAGTGCTTCAGATCCTTTTTATTGAGGAATCTCCTCAGTAAAACGGCATATTCATTAGGCAAACCTTTGCAATCACATAAGGCAATCGTTTCAAGCTTGCTTTAGCCCTTCCTCGGGTCGGACACACCTTGAGTAGTAATTACAATGTATTGGTTTAAATCTCTGGTTACCGGAAATGACATGGTAGTTAACCATTTACAAAGAATAACCTTTTGTAGCTGTCAATGAGACATCAGTGACTAGAGAACACCCTTACTACTTACAGCTTTAAATATAATTAAGAATAACCTTCAAATTGTAACAAAATAAACAATGGCAATACAGGAATATAGTAATTGAGATATACTGTACAAATCTTACATGGGATAATACAGACATTGGGCTTCTTTTTGATAATATCTAAAGCGAGTCGCTAATATTTCATTACCAAACGATTTGAAGTGCTTTTTCTTCATACTGCTGATTGGGTAAATTTCAGTGGTGAGCACCCACAAGACTATTCAGGAGTGCTGCCCACCAACAAATTTTGTGGTCTTCTTGTTTTTCAGATTGAGTGCCATTTATGGAGGAACTTATATGTTAAACAAGCCGATAGAAGAGTTGGTTATAGAGAATGGAAGGATTGTTGGTGTAAAATCAGAAGGAGAGGTAGGCTTTCCTTTTTATATAAGCCATAAAAATGATCAGGTGCCTAATGGGAGGGACAAGATTGTGGAGAAAACGTCAAATTTGCAAACAAGTGGACTTTAGCTGCTAGGCCTTGCTCCTGGGCAGAAGAACCATAAGAAAAATCTGCAAATAAAATCCATAAGTGCTTAGGTCCAGGTGTACTTGTATTACCTGGCATAAAACCTGGGAATACCAGTTTTGTGAACAAGTTGTAGTTTATTGAAGTAAAAAAACATGAAAAGTCATGAAATCACATGTCAGATGTTATAACCAACCTCCGGGGCTATGTGGTGTTTGCTTGTCCGCAGTTGAAAAAGTCGTCTGGGATGTGTCTCACCACTCAAGTTCCCATGGGGATGTGTGTCAGCTGGGCAGGGAATTCCAGGAGCTGCATGGGAGCCACTGTGGGAATGGCCATAACGGTGCTGGGGAGGAAACAACCGCAAGCTGTGGCAATTCACACCGTGGAGACAACGCTGGTAGTGGCGTCTAGCGATGACCTCACACTCTGCGCGGGCGGAAGCTGATGCCAGGGAGGAGGGAATACTTGGAGGGCAAGCCAAAATGTGTTGGTCCCGTCGCTACGACGACATGTTTCACGCTCCCTGCACCTTGTCAAGTCATCAAATCATGACTTGACAAGGTGCAGGATCGCAAGACATGTCATAGCGATGGGACCAACACGTTTGGCTTGCCCTCCAAGTATTCCCTCCTCCCTGGCTTTGGCTTCTGCCCGCCGGTGCAGCGAGTAATGTCATCGCTAGACGCCGCTACCAGCATTGTCTCCACGGTGTGAATTGCCACAGCTTGCGGTTGTTTTTTCCCCAGCACCGTTATGGCCAGTCCCACAGTGGCTCCCCCGCAGCTCCTGGAATCCCCTGCCAAGCTCAGCTGACACACATCCCCCCCCCCCCCCCATTGGAACTTGTCGGTGGTGAGACACATTTCAGAATTTTCCAACTGCGGACAAGCAAGCACTACAAGCAAGCAAGCCCCAGAGGTTGGTTATAACAATACGACATGTGTGATTGCATGACTTTATGACTTCATGTTTTTTTACTTCAATAAACTTGTTTACAAAACTGGTATTCCCACATTTTATGCCAGGTAATAAAAGTACACCTGGACCTAAGCCCTTATGGATTTTATTTGCAGCTTTTCCTTTTTATATACCTGTTCCCAACACAGTGACTGATATTTAATCTATTGCTTGATAGTGTCTGCAAAATTCTGGTACCAATGCTATTAGGTAGAGCCATCAGCATGGGGCTGGTAGAGCTTACCTTGATGATAGGAAAGTAACCAGTGACCCATTTTAGTTGTCTGTAGTGTTGGCATTGGTCATGCTGAACTCCGATGTGTCAGTCTTCAATGATTCCCATAATGTAATGAGTTAATTCTTCCCACTGACCATTACAGCACACCACTTTCTTTTATGTATGATTTTATATCTGCAACCTACTAATCTTACAAATGTGCTCTGAACTATTAATTTTAGATAACAAATGTCACCAGCGCTAAAATGTGGCCATGTGTGGATAAGAAGGGATCAATTAGTAATGTGGGGTCTGGACCCAGTGCAGCTGGAGGATATGGATAAAACCATGTACAACAAAATGATCCAGCACTCAATGTGCTGACAGAAGGCAGTCTCGCAACAGGCAGTGGAACGTAAACATGAATAGTTTATTCAATAATATACATATGAACAAATCCTGTTGTCAATGCAGGAAGAAGTGGGGAGAGATGAAAGGGAAAGTGGCTTACGGTGTCACTGGAGGTCCTCAGAGCACCCGGTGCTGACAGCATCCAAGTTTGGGGGGAAAAACCCTCACAGCAGGGGAGGCTTTTCATTTTAGGCTGGCCATACTTAAGACAGTTTTCTTGTACAATGTTTCTTTGGATTTATCAAAAACATACGGTAATATGAGGTCAAGCCTAAATACTTTAAATTTGTATGCAATCAGGCGGGCCCTTGCAGTTCATAGTTAACAGTAACTAATGAAAATTATAAGAAGAAAAATAAATGGCCAGTAGGGATCCCCTACTAAAAACTGTTTCATGGGTTTCTCTAAAGTAAGAGTTGAGAAAATTTATGATTCAGTTTGCCTTAAATAAGAGTAAGATCCCCCACTTTTTGCATTTTCTTGATCTTTCAGTTGCCCTGATGCTGGCGTAGAAGTTATGGTTGGATATACAGCAGTGCTGAGATTACAATGTGCTGTGTGAACATTATTTTGTTGTGGTGAAAATCCTCTTTTTCTTCCCTTTTTTTTTTTCTATAATTTTAGTTTTGCGCTCTATAAAATAAACTCATTTTTACTAGATGCATTTTACCTTCTATTCTGTCTTCAGGTTGCCAGATGCAAGCAGCTGATTTGTGACCCTAGTTATGTTGCCGACCGTGTCACTAAAGTAGGGAAGGTTATTCGTCTTATCTGTATTCTAAACCACCCAATTAAGAACACAAATGACGCCAACTCCTGCCAGATCATCATTCCTCAAAACCAGGTCAACAGGAAGTCTGGTGAGTTTTTCTAGACGTTACTTTTGCGCTTGTAAGTATAGAAAATTATAGGCGGGGGGGGGGGGGGGTTTGTGTTTTTTTTTTTTGTTTTTTTTTGTGTGTGTGTGAGAAAAACAGTCTTGCTGGGATAGATAAGAAAAAGCAATAGAAGTGTTAAATCTCTCCAGTGCCAAAGGTAGGTTTTTTTTTTTTTTTTGTTTTTTTTTTTTTGTTTTTTTTTAGCCAGTCTAAAAGACTTCTGCCTTCCATTTGCACCTTGGGATGCAAAACCAGTTTTGCTGTTTTACAAAGCCTTTAAAGCGGGGGTCTCAAACTGGCGGCCCTCCAGCTGTTGCGAAACTACAAGTGTCATGAGGCATTGCCTGTAGGAGTCGTGCTTGTAACTGTCAGCCTTGCAGAGGCATGATGGGACTTGTAGTTTCACAACAGCTGGAGGGCTGCCAGTTGTAATCCCCTGCTTTTAAAATTTGCAAAAGTTCACTTTAAGAGCCCAGGACCCATTGAATAGATAGTATCTTTTAATTTGTACACCCCTGGATAGTTGTACAAATGTTTATCAAAATTATATTTTGAATAAAAATTCAATATTACTACAATGTAAAAGTACCTACTAATGAAAGATTGAATTCTAATAAAGTGAATTTAAAATACTATGTTTTGAGAAACTGTAATTTAAGAGCATGCAATAAACTATACACTAAAAACCCTGTTTCATCTGTTTAGCGTTATATGAAAGTGATGCCCCTAAAGTTATTCCTAAACTTGCAATGTTGAGGTAGCCTAATGTGCTACATAATGTGGGGGTTGTGTAAATCTTTGACTCTGGGTGCCAGGGTGGATTTGTTTGAAATCAAGTTATTTAAATCGCGATTTAACCACTTGCCGACTGCCTCACGCACATTTATGTCGGCAGAAAGACACGGGCAGGCAAAGCAACGTGTGTGTGTATATATATACGTTGCTTTGCACCTGCCCCCTAGTGGGGGCGCGCTTGCGCCGCGGGATCTGCGGACTCTATGTCCGCTGGTGTCCCACGTTCAGGTCGCAGAACGGGGGGATGCCTTTGTAAACAAGGCATCTTCCTGTTCTGCCTAGTGACACAACACTGATTGTCTGCTCCCTCATCAGGAGCAGCGATCAGTGACGTGTCACGGTATGCCACGCCCCCTTGGTTAGAATCACTCCCTAGGACACACTTAACCCCTTCCCCGCCCCATAGTGTTAACTCCTTCACTGCCAGTGTCATTTACACAGTAATCAATGCATTTTTATAGCATTGATCGCTGTATAAATGACAATGGTCCCAAAATAGTGTCAAAAGTGTCTGCCATAATGTCGCAGTCACGATAAAGATCGCAGCCATAACTAGTAAAAAACTAAAAAAAAATTAATAATAAAAATGCCATAAAACTACCCCCTATTTTGTAGACGCTATAACTTTTGCAAGTAAAGTGCATATGCGTAAAGGGCAAAATCGCATAAATAAAGTGACTAAACATCCGTTAAATTCATAAGAAGTGACATCAGATAAATAACAGTGAAAATTAATGAAATATGACATCAAATAAACAAATCCAAATGAAGGTGAATAAATCCAGAAAGTTTTTCTTTGTTTCTGTTAAATTTTTGTGTAAATAAGTAAGTTTTCTTCAATGACGGGCACTGATAAGGTGGCACTGGGAACCAATGAGGTGGCACTCATAGGTGGCACTGGGCACTCGTAGGCAGCACTGATAGGTGGCACGGATGGGCACTGATGGGTGGCATTGCTGGGCTTCACTGATTTTAGTTGTGCCATAGAGGTGCCAGTCAGTGCCCAATTGTGGGCACTGATTGGCATATGTTGGGCAATAATTTGCAAATGTGGATGGCTATGGGGGATGTACCTGGCCATCCACATGTTAGGGGCTTCCCTGGTGGTCCTGGGTGGGCATCCGAGGGGGGGCTGCACTGATAAACAATCAGCAAAGACCCCCCCTTGTCAGGAGAGCTGCCGATCGGCTTTCCTCTACTCGCGTCTGTCAGACGCAAGTGAGGAAAAGCAGATCAACGGCCTTCCTGTTTACATCGTGATCAGCCGTGATTCGACTCAGCTGATCTCATGGTAAAGAGCCTCCGGCGGAGGCTCTTTACCGAGACCAGTGTAGCGGTGTGTCAGGCTGACACACTGCATCATCAATCGCCGTGATGCACGCCTCCACGGGCGCGCGGTGGCTGGTATCATGCAGGACATCTTTTGACACCCAGTCAGGATAACTGAACCACCGCCTGGCCGTCATTCTGCTATAGGCTGGGTGGGAAATGGATACCGAGAAGAAGTGTTGGGAAAATTATGTAAGCGATGAGAAGTTTGAGTGGTCTCCAGAACCATAGGGGAGAGTAAACACTAGTTATGGGATACCTGCTCGAGTGATAACCATTCAAAACTGGACATACATTGTACTGGACATACATTGTGTGAAATTTTGCCAGTTCAGCAGGGGCCAGCCAAATCACAATTAGTGTTTGCCCATTTTGATCGATTTCTTCTGTTGAAGGAACATTCTGGAAAACTTTTGATTAGAGGGTGCACTCGCTGATCAGTGTATTTTGACAGCAGCTTGTCCCGCTGTCCCAGCATGGGGGAATTCTCCATCCATTGTAGGATAAGTTCACTTTTTACAACATGTTCAACTCGTTTTTAGGGTGGAACGTGTACCATGCTCCTGCCACCAGTTTCTAAATCCACCCCACACTGTGATGGCTTGTAGTTCTGAATAAACTGCTGATGAGCACTCTCGTAGTTCACTCACAAGCCCTGCCGCTTTCAACAGACAGCCTATATAAAGGTACGGCAGAAAGCTGGAGAGCTTGTTTCTCGAAGTCTGACCATTGCACCGCTGATCATGGTGCAATGCTTTCAAGGCTCCTGCTGGGGGGGAAAAATAATACATGCATTTTTTTTTTTTTTGTCCTGCAAAAATATGTGCACTTATTTTTTCCTTGAAAGATTAACTTGTCCCTTTTTAAGGGTAGTCCAATCGGGCAGCGGCTGCAGCATTAGAAACATGTTCCACCCTAAAAAATGGGTGAAACGTAACATATTCTCGAATGTGAACTTATCCTTTTGTTTTAAAGTAATATTAAAGGTTAATTTAGTTATTACCAAGAATTGTTTTGCACAGAGCAGCCCTGATCCTCCTCCTTCTGCGGTCCCCCACCACACTCCTGTCTCCTCCTTTGGCGAGTGCCTCCATAGGAAGCTGCGTATTTTCTATCCTTCTAGTAAGATTTCTATATCTGTTGGATCTTTGTGTGTTGTCCACCCCTCAGGTGAACTGCCTTTGAATGTCCCATATTTTACACTCCTGTGTCCCTCAGTTGGTGATAATTAAGATTTTTGTACTTGGGTAAAAATTTTGAAATATGTTGAGGCTCATCTGTGTTATTGGCCTTATGTTCTACTTGCTCACAAAATAGAGGCGATACAGTTAACCACTTCAGCCCCGGAAGGATTTACCCCCTTCCTGACTAGAGCCTTTTTTTTGTGATTCTGTACTGCGTTGCTTTAGCTGACGCGGTCATGCAACATTGTACCCTTTTTTTTTTTTTTCCTCACAAATAGAGCTTTCTTTTGGTGGTATTTGATCACCTCTGCGACTTTTATTTTTTGTGCTATAAACAAAGAGTGACAAAAAAATTTTTTACTTTTTTGCTATAATAAATATCCCCAAAAATATATATAAAAAAACAAATTTCTTCCACAGTTTAGGCCGATATGTATTCTACATATTTTTGGTAAAAAAAATTGCAATAAGTGTATATTGATTGGTTTGCGCAAAAGTTATAGCGTCAACAAATTAGGAGATAGATTTATGGAATATTTATTTATTTATTTTTACTAGTAATGGCGGCAATCTGTGGTTTTTATCGGGACTGCTACATTTTGACACTATTTTGGGACCATTGTCATTTATACAGCGAGCAGAGCTACAAATAGCCACTGATTACTGTATAAATGGCACTGGCAGGGAAGGGGTTAAACACTAGGGGGCGATCAAGGGGTTAAGTGTGTCCTAGGGATTGAGTTTGCGGGACCCGCGGGCACGATCCCACGGCGCGCCCGATAGGCGGCAAATTCAAAGGGACATATAGGTACGCCTATTCGCCTGCCTGTGCCATTCTCAAGACGTGTAATTGCGGCGGCCGGCAAGTGGTTAAAGATAACTTAACTTTTTTTTCGTTTTCCCAGTGTCAGACCATCTATGGGTCTCGGTATGCGTTCCTTAGTGGACGTCAACAAAAACATTTCACCACAAGTACAAAAATAAGATACATTTTCCACCCTGTAATTAAAGTGGAACTAGATCTAGATAGATTATGCTTAGAATGTGGCTGAGAGTAGGTTTAGAGTTAGGTTTTGTCTTTACTTCTACTTTAAGCCATATTTTTAAAAGCTTGACTGTTTTGTACTGTCAATCTTTTTCCTAACGCCCACATTCTGTAAAGCCCTGTACACACAGGCCAAATGTCGAGACATCGGCTGGTTAAAAAAAAATACAAAATTCTGGAAAATCAGCAGCTGACCAACTCTTGATCGGTACTCTCCGCCATTGGATCAGAGTGTTCTGGTGGAGGGGGGGGGGTGGCGTCCCCTTGTCAGAACACAACAGCCCAGCAGGGGAGATCGCTATACTAACTTTGCATAGTTAGTACAGTGGCTCCAACCAGAGCTGACAGTTAGAAGGAGAAAAAAAAAACTCCGTGTGTACCAGGCTTTAGTCTTTGAGATGAAGATAGTAGGTAGCCTATTGAGCTGGATGTTCTTTACACAGTAATACACCCTGCTCCTTTAACTTGTTGTCCTCAGTAGTTCTGCATAATTGCAGGGATGGACTGGTATCACTGTAAGTATTAACTTCAATCTGGCAGCCTGCCTTCCGTCTTCATCCTTGAGATGGCAGAATAAGAGTAAACAAATAGTGCAGATGCACTCGGGTTGGCTCATTGTAAAAACTGTTTTAGCAGTCAGACTGGTATATAATTACTGCAAATGGATTCATACTTTTACTGTCTAGCAATTTTTTACATTTTATTCATCCATTGATGGTGAGGATAAGTATTTACAAATGGGTAGAATTTTGAAATCAACTTGATGGCATGTGAATTCACCTGTATTGGCTTGAACGTGGATGCCAGATTTTGCTAATCGTTTGCTGAAATGTATGTTGTCATTGTTTAGTTCACTTGTATTTATATAGCATCATGATATTTTTTATTTTAGATATCTATGTGTGTATGATTTCATATGCACACAACGTGGCTGCTCAAGGAAAATATATTGCTATAGTAAGCACTACTGTAGAAACAAATGATCCAGAGAAGGAAATCGCGCCTGCAATTGAACTCCTGGAGCCCATTGAGCAGAAGTAAGTGCAGTTGGTACATGAAGTGAAGATGAACTTTTCAGTACTACAACACTTTAATAAAATAAGCATACAATGTGGCAGACTTAAAAGCTAACATTTTTGCATTCAGTGAAGATTAGGCAGGAACATAGCTGCCTATACGATGCACTGTTGGATTACTGATAAGTTTGGACATGTCATACAAAGCAATATATTTTATTTTTCCTTTTTTGTCTCTTAAATTGTTTGCAGTCAGTTTAGTCTTTACCATAAATTTGAATATGTAATATTTTTTCTGTTGTTTACATATGTTTGTATAGTGCACGCTAGCTACACCTGAGATGTTCAAAAAGGTAATGATCTCATTCATGTCATGCTTAACATCCTGACCAGGTAGTACCTTCCCGTAGTTGCTGATGATCATGCATAGCATTCATACAGATCTTATGATATATATGTTATCATTTTGGTCGAATCATACATGACCACCTTGTATGTCAGGGAATGTTAGGTGTTTTTGTCCTGAAGAAGATTGTACTTGGTTTTAATCTTTTTTTTCATCTCTCCCCTCTAGATTTGTTAGTATTAGCGACCTATATGCCCCCACGGATTTGGGAACAGACAGTCAGGTAAGAGTCTGTGTGTGTGGTGGTTTTTTGTAATCGGTTAGGTACTTACATGTTTAACCTTTTCGCTGCCAGGCCCTGTGCTCCACTTTTAAACTTGCCTGGCCAGACCATTTTTCCATTGCTTTATTTTTCCCTTTACAGCTTTCAGGTTGTAGGTTGTAAAAGACCCCCCCCCCCCCCCCTCCCCAAAAAAAAATATTTTCTGAAAGCACATGACCATAGTAGAATACAAGTAAGGTGCTACTGATTTTTAGGGAACAATGATCTTTGCGCAAATATTTATCAAAACCAATATTTTTGCTAAAAATACACTCAAATCAATAACGCAGCACATTTTGCAAAATTCCTATTAAATATAAAGGCTAACCTGTCTCGAGTTAGAAACAAATATTTTGTACATTTTTAGATTGCTCCTTTTTTGCAAAATGGTGAAAAGCGAACATGCGCAAAAATTTAAAATATCCAAATTTCTCTAATCTAGAGGTTTTAATTTTTCACTTGCAGCTTTGAGTTTGTTAAAGACCCCCCAAACCATGTATTTTTTTAAAGCACGGCCTGTAGAATAAAAAGAGGGTGCTACTGTATTTAACGGCCTGCGATATTTGCACGAATATTTCCCAGAACAATTATATTCACTAAAAAATCATTAGCAGATATAAACACAGCACATTTTACAAAATTCCTACTGAATATAAAAGCTTGACCTGTATTGAGTTAATAAATAACAAATATTTGTCATTATTTAAATTGCGCTTTTTTGCAAAATGGTGAAAATTAAACTTGCGAAAAAATGTCAATAACCACATTTCTCTAAAAAGCTGAAGGTTTTCATTTTTCCTGTACAGCTTGAGTTTGTCAAAGACCACCCAAACCATACGTTTTCTGAAAGCAAAGGACCAATAGAATGAAAAGGTGCTACTGATTTTTAACCACTTCCCACCCACGTCATATGACATCCTGGGCTTTGGGCAGGTATATCTGAATGATGCCTGTAGTTACAGACATCATTCAGATATTGCCGGTTTCAGCCGGCGAATCTCTACACCATAGGAACGATCATAGCGGCCGTTCCGCCGCTTGATCGTTCCTATGGGAGGCGAGAGGGGACGTCCCCCCGCCGCCCTCCGGTGCCTGCTCCGACTCACCGTTATGATCGGTGAGGCGGAGAGCGGATCCGCCGGCGCCGGATGTAGATCATAGAGATTTCTGGCGGACCACGTGGTCGCCGGAGTCTCTATGATCATCGGAGGCCGGGCGCGATGTTATGACGTCACGCCCCGGCCTCTCCATTCAAAAAAACGGCGCCGATTCGGCGGGGAAGCGTTGATTATTTTTTTTTTTATTTCAGGTTTCCCAGCCTAGTGGTGAGATATGGGGTCTTATTGACCCCATATCTCACTATTAAGAGGACCTATCATGTTATATTCCTATTACAAGGGATGTTTACATTCCTTGTAATAGGAATAAAAGTGATCAAAAATGTTTTTTTTTTCAAAAAAGTGTCAAAATAAAAAAAACTAAATATAATTATCAATAAAATAAAAAAAATTTTTTTAAAGTGCCGCTGTCCCCGTGTGCTCGCACGCAGAAGCGAACGCATACGTAAGTCCCGCCCACATATGAAAACGGTGTTCAAACCATACATGTGAGGTATCGCCGCGAACGTTGGAGTGAGAGCAGTCATTTTGTCACTAGACCTCCTCTGTAACTCAAAACATGTAACCAGTAGAAAAAATTTCAAGCGTCGCCTATGGGGATTTTTAAGTACTGAACATTGGCGCCATTCTACGAGCGTGTGCAATTTTGAAGCGTGACATGTTAGGTATCTATTTACTCGGCGTAGCTTCATCTTTCACAATATGCAAAAACATTGGGCTAACTTTACTGTTTTTTTGTTTTTTAAACGCAAAACAGTTTTTTTCCCAAAAAAGTTCGAAAAATTCCTGCGCAAATACCGTGTGAGATAAAAAGTTGCAACAACCGCGATTGTATTCTCTAGGGTCTTTGCTAAAAAAACATATATATTGTTTGGGGGTTCTATGTAATTTTCTAGCAAAAAATTATGATTTTTACATGTAGGAGAGAAATGTCAGAATTGGCCTGGTAAGAAAGTGGTTAGGGCCCCGCGATATTTGCGCAACTTGTAAAGAGAAATGGAGTGAGTGGCGCTACCCTATTATAATGGGTGGTGGTAATCTGTAACCCACAGTGGTATACCACCCACACTTAGATATAAACAAGTGATATTAGTAGTGATTCATATCAAAAAGGTGATGATAAAAATAGTGTAAGTGCACACATCTTAATATATCATCAGTGACCTAAAAATAAATGTCCAAGAGATGCCTACATCCCAAACATGAGATGCAACACCAAAAAATATATACCGTATTTATCGGCGTATAACACGCACCGGCGTATAACACGCACCCCAATTTAGGAGGGAATTTTAAGGGAAAAAAAACTTTTAGGAGGGAAGTTGAAGGGAAAAAAAAACTTACATTTAAGCGCCCATCATTGCAGCCATGTCAGTGCAGCCTTGTCAGTGCAGCCTTGTCAGTGCAGCCTTGTCAGTGCAGCCTTGTCAGTGCAGCCTTGTCAGTGCAGCCTTGTCAGTGCAGCCTTGTCAGTGCAGCCTTGTCAGTGCAGCCTTGTCAGTGCAGCCTTCCCCAGTGCAGCCTTGTCAGTGCAGACTTCCCCAATGCAGCCTTGTCAGTGCAGACTTCCCCAGTGCAGCCTTGTCAGTGCAGCTTTCCCCAGTGCAGCTTTCCCCAGTGCAGCTTTCCCCAGTGCAGCTTTCCCCAGTGCAGCTTTCCCCAGTGCAGCTTTCCCCAGTGCAGCTTTCCCCAGTGCAGCTTTCCCCAGTGCAGCCTTCCCCAGTGCAGCCTTCCCCAGTGCAGCCTTGCTACAGTGATCCCAGCCATTCTGGGCTTCAAAATCGCCGATCGCGATTTGAAAATGGCGCCGCCGGCGCCGAAATACAGTGCCGGTCCTCGGCTCTTTCCGGCGGCTGTCGTTCATTTTCGGCTCCACTCGTAGTCCCGAGCGGAGCTATCCGAACCTAGCCGAGTAGGTTCGGATAGCTCCGCTCGGGACTACGAGTGGAGCCGAAAATGAACGACAGCCGCCGGAAAGAGCCGAGGACCGGCTCTGTGTATTTCGGCGCCGGCGGCGCCATTTTCAAATCGCGATCGGCGATTTTTAAAATGTGACAGGTCGGGATCGCAGGGGATCGGCGTATAACACGCACCTGCGATTTTTCCCCTGGTTTTAAGGGGAAAAAAGTGCGTGTTATACGCCGATAAATACGGTATATATAAATGGGAAAAATAATATTGTAACTTATATATAAAAAACGTCAGTTCATAAAGTGTTAGCCAAAAACATTAGCAAGAAAGTGCTATATAGTCCCACACAAGTGATGTGCAAAATTGCTGTACAAAATGCCAACGGCTCCAAGGTGACCACGGTGCTCAGCAGATTAGGTGACTCTTGTGCTCCCCCTAAAGGGTCCCCACTCACCAGCTTCCACTACCCCTGCAGGGGTAAATATGTGCATAGCCTAGCGTGGTATCCTCTATTCGCTCATCTGGTCAATCTTCCAGATCAAGATGTCCAAAACCGATCTCCTATTCAGAACTTTCCAATCCCAATTTCCAGGGATCGATCCTC
Source organism: Lithobates clamitans (assembly GCA_037952925.1). Lineage (NCBI taxonomy): Eukaryota > Metazoa > Chordata > Amphibia > Anura > Ranidae > Lithobates > Lithobates clamitans. Next base: position 2,095,933 of record JBBGZY010001470.1, read on the forward strand.
ACAAAAAAGAGTGAGGGCTCCCATAGTGTAGTATATAAAGTTGGTTTATTTTAAAAAAATTGAGGTTAAAATCAAACATTAAGCTTCCCAGCAAGTGGGTACAGCCCTTAAAAATACTTCCTAACCCAGTTCAGTGTGTACAGGGGCCGGCTCGCAGCGTGCGCTCCAACTGCGTTCCAGCTCCCTGCTAGCATAGTGTGAGTGCGTGGCTCTGACTTGCGCGTTTCGTCATTGACGTTATTCTTAACTGAATATAAAAGTTAAAACTGTATTGAGTTAATAAATAAATATTTACACATTTTAAATTTGCACCTATTTGTGAAATGCCGAAAAGCGAACATGCGGTAGGTATGCACAACTGCAAATAAGAACAAAATCCGAAGGTTGCCATTTTCATTAATACACTAAAATTATTTATTTTTTATTGAAAGCCTATGGCGTGAATAACACACCCAAAAAACTTCACCCGGTGCCAAAAAAATGTGCACACGTTAAGAGTGAACACAAAGTGCAACGGGTACACAGACGTGCCGATTCCCTGATTCTACCCCCCCCCCCGGGCGTTGGGCTCCAGACGGGGACAAAGGTACTTTACAATGGTCTATCTGGCTGAAACCAGACAGACCCTGCTCTCTGGAGGACCTGCCGAAACAGGACCCACCCAAGTACTAGGTGGGGCTCCCCCGAAGGGAGACCCCACGAGAGAGGGCGAACTAAGCCAAAAGGCCATGTCCACCCCTTCCCAAGACTTTCAGGGATGGCCCGAGGACCCGCATCCTTACTCATCAAACAGTGAGACAACCGTGTACAAACATAAAAAGACAAAATGTGACAAACATAGGCATCAATTAAATAAAATAAATAAAAAGAAAGTGGGGAAGGGATAGTGAAGAGGAGAGTAAAAAAGGTGGCCATTGTGTAAAACAATGACCAGGCCCTCCGGCCAGGAATAAAAAATTCTTCTGGTCCCAGCCAAAAGGACCGGCCCAAGAGGCAGGTGCTAAAAAAAGCGTGTTCAATGGTGCAGTGACCGTGGTGCCTCAAATCAAAGTGACTGCCACTCACAGTGATTATTTGGCACCCCTGGACTGCCACTCCAGGGGCACATACTCCATAGGCTTTCAAGACCAACCCTGGCCCACAGCCCAGACCACAGCAGCCCCCACCGCAGACAGAAAAGGCATGACGTTCAGGGAGCTTGGTGAGAGTCCTTGCCCCTAAGGCCCCACCGTCGCTCCTATCACTCCTTCCAATTTCACATTCGGGTAGATACTAACCCCCCCCCCCCCCCCCACCAGCAAAAGGGGAGTAAGCGTTCTCTTCCCGAATAACTGTCCGTAGCTAGAGCTGCCATAATCCAGGCCAGAAGGCCAGGGACCCGACCTTCCAGCCAGACCAAGATGCAGCACCCATTGTCACCAGGAGCACCTTTTCAGACGGCTCAGACTCAACCAATGGCCGGGCCACAGTCCATCTGTCGGGCAACTCAGCATAGTCCCTGCTGAGTACTGCCCTTCCAGGCACTATAACACCATTGGATTTGCTGGCCCTTCCCAACGAGAGTGACACAGTGCTTCCTCTGGAAACTGATAAGAACAGATACTACACTTGTTTCTCGGCCAAAAGGCCGAGAAGCAAGAACCCAATGGCCAGTTTAAAGGCTGTCACCATTTTTTTTCCTCTGTCTTGTTGATTTATAAATTAGTTGCTAGTGGGGACACCTGCCTGGATTATATGGGATGAGCACACACTCCATGATGTTTTGGGGTCCCATAAATTTTTGTTTTTATATAACTAACAGAAGAACCCTGGGCTGGTGGGAAGAGAGCAGAATCCTCTTTGAGCTCTAATCTCACACCTAGTTCTGTGTCTGCCAACTACAGACCCTAGAAGAGCACAGAGACCAGTGCAAACACAAGACATGCTAGAGCTCCTTGGATCCAATAAGTGATCCACTCATGGGGTTCTTAGTCTTTAAGCTTAAACCAGAAAGATGATGTAAAACTAACTTTTCATATTACGGATATATCCCTGCTGCTCTGTGTACAGTATCCTGTTGTCTTTTTGTATTGCTTACTTTTTGTTCCTGCCAGTTCCTCTGCTTTCCTATTAAAAAAACTAGCCACGCTAGGCATGAGAGCACAGCATGGTCAATGTTCAGATAATGCTTGGAGCTAATACAATGATCAGACTTGTCCTGACACGCCCTCCCCAAAAAAGACATTCACTGGGAAGAGCTGTGCTGTTTCTCCTCTCCTAGCTCTTATGCAGCTGAGAACACAGTTTATATGATCATAAATAAAAAAGCAAGTGGGTTGGTGTGTGGTTTCTTTTTTTTTTCTTTTGGGAGCCAACCTACGGCAGCAGGTTGGCTCCCCTGTGCAAATAGCCGTAGCTGTAAGGTGGCCGCTTTAAGGGGTATGGGGGCACGCGCTAATGCGCCTGACCGCGATGTCAGATCCTTGTTCTGTCAGGGAAGTAGAAAGATCTGCTGTTCCTAGTAATCAAGAATATTGATCTCTCTGTTCCCTGTCAGTACACTGTCCCCACAGTTAGACACCCCTCCCTAGGGAACCCCTTGATCACCCCTTCCCTGCCAGTGACATACAGTAATCAGTGGCTATTTTTAGCACTAAATAGCTGTATTAAATGTCAGTGGTCCCAAAAAGTGTCAAGTGTACAATCTGTCCGCCGCAATGTCGCAGCTAAAAAATCGCTGATCACCGCCATTAATAGTAAAAGAAATAATAAAAATGCCATAAATCTATTCCCTATTTTGTAGACGCTATAACTTTTGCGCAAACCAATCAATATATGCTTATTGCGATTTTTATATTTATTGTAGCAAAAAGTTTTAAAAAAATATTGTGATTTTTCAAAATTGTCGGTCCCTTTTTTTCTTTTTCTTTTTTTTTTTTTTTTTTTTCACCGCAGAGGTGATCAAATACCACCAAACGAAACCTCCTATTTGTGGGGGGGGGAAAGGGACGTCCATTTTGTTTGGGTAAAACGCCGCACGACTGCGCAATTGTCAGTTAAAGCAACGCAGTGCCGTAACGCCGAAAACGGCCTGGTCATTAAGGGGGCAAATCTTCCAGTCCTTAAGTAGTTAAAGTAGAGCTACAGGCATTTTTTCTCTCATTTTAGATAGAGTAGGGAAGGATCACAACCTGTCTTTTTTTTTTTTTTTTTTTTTTTTTTTTTGCCATCTGTGTCCCATCGGGCAGATTTACCTTTTTGCTTCCTGTCACAAGTGAGAGAAAATCCCAGCAAATTAAGGGAATCCCTTGGGACCCTCAAGTCACCAGAACTAGTGCCCCCATTAAAAGATTTCCCCTCTAATACTTTTCTAGGAAGGGAGTGGAGTTTATTACTTTTTTTTTTTTCTTGCTGTAACCCTGTAGGGAGATTTTCCTTTACTTCTGTTGCATTATTGGGACAGGAAGTGAGGGATCCTCCTCAACAGGAACACAGTTTGTAGTAAAAGGCTGGCAGAAGTTTCTGGCCCATCTGGTTTCTTTCCGCAAGTTAAAAATATAGTTTGTCTGAAGGTCCACTTGACCACAAAATCTGTTTAGTTTTCCTCTATTGGTAGAATAAAGAAATGCACATCCTGAAGTGTTAGTACAAAAGCCATTCTCCAAAATTCGCAAACTCCCCATTGGTTGCTTTTTATTTAAGCCAATAACCCTGATCTTTTCCACAGATCTTTATTTCACGCTCGTATGATGCTACCACCCACTTTGAGACCACCTGCAACGATATTAAGGACATCTATAAGAGAGTGATGGGCTCTGAATTTGACTTTGAAGAAATGAAACGCAAGAAAGAGGACATCTTTGGTGATAACTAGGCATGCAATGGCCAAGCCTAGGAGAATTTCTAAATCTGCTACAAACATATTTCTGGAAATTAGGAACACTGTATGAAACTCAATATTGTAAGGCCTGCTTTTTGTAAAAAGTCCTGGAAATCCAAGAATACTGCACTGGTAACTGCTCTTTGCCCATTCCTGTTCATTTTCTGATGAAGCTGCTGCTATCTGGCCTAGTCATAAATACTACAGAAGGCACATTTATTTTCTCCCCAGTTTAATAGAAAATGTACATCCTGCAATGAAGTATCTGCCTTCAATATTGACTTTTTATCTCTGAATTTTAATTTGGTGTCATCACTGGTACACATACTATTTTTTTTTTTTTTTATATATACATATATAAAGATACCAGGATTATAAGAAACTTTGGCAGATTACTCTTTGTGTGCTGCAAAACACTTGAGTATTTGGGCAGCTCCTCTGTCCCTGCTTCTCCCTCGCTTTAATTAGTTCATAGTCGGGCTTAGAGTGTGACATGGAGCACCAGGTGTGCACATTTTTTTGACACCAGCTGGGAAAGATTGCTTCCTTTTTATTGTAATGAAGTACCAAGCCATTAGTATTATGCAGGCCAAGCTTGCCTGTATTTCTGTATTCCCGCACAGCTTCTGGCAGGATTAAACAGAAATGCAGTATTGATTTGACAGAGTCCTACCCTGACTTGTTGCTTAATAGGGTTTAAGATGATTTCTGTACTGCAAAGTAAAGCCAAATTGTGGAAACCAGCACTGTGTTTTGTATTTGTATTTATGTAGTACTGAACAGTTCTGTAAGGGTGAACAACTCTATTACAGAGAGAAAGTGGTAGTAGCTGAAGTGTTACGTCAATTGCACATGATACCGTATCCAACCATTGTTGGTAGGGTGAGGAGTCGGCCATTGGGTGTCAGTTATCGCCTAGCAGGTAACATAAGCCAGCCGCACCCCTTGAAAGCAGTTCAGCTTTGCTTGCATCCAAGTCACAGCAAAAATGTGGCGATTTAGGGAAATGTCTAACATTTTTTTTTTTATATAGCATAAAATTTAATAATTGCATTCGAAAAGTGCTGTAGCCTTTTGTAACATGCTAAAAATGGGTCACTTTATCTTGTTATATTTAGAGTCCATTCACTTTTTCAGTGCTAAAACCACAAACCAGAGATGTCCTATATTCAAGTATAGCTTTAGTTGTGTGTGTGAAAAGAGTAATGAACCCGCGCAGTGGAAATGGAGATCTGTAGGTGAATGGAACTGCTGCCGCCCTACAAGCAGTCACCAAAATTGGGGACAGCTAACTGGATTGGTGTAATAGAAGGGTCTGGCGCTGTTCCTATACTAAGTGATAATTCCCTACCTGCGTATTTTTATCTCTAGTTCAAAAAAAGCATACAAGATTGAGTCCCTAAGTATAAGCAAAACGTGCAGGTGTCAAATAATAATCATCAAAAAATATATATATTACACAATTTTAAACAACTATAAATGTGTATAAAAACAAGCTTCTAATATAAAATTCTAGTGGTGGTGTCGAGTCTCCATATGCGGTGTTGCTGATAAATATACCAAATATCTTGAAGTGTGGGGGAAAAAAGGGGGGGGGGGGGGAAAGGGTGGGTGAAGGTGGGGAAGGGAAGGGGAGGGAGGGGGAAAAGGAAAGGTGTGGGAGATCAGACACTGATAAAGGAGCTGAAAATTAGTCAAAAATCATTTCTACTAAAGTGCAGGTAAAGTTCAAATAAAGTCCTTATGGTGTAATAAACTCGCTATCCTTAATGGTATGCTGTCTTGATATAAGTGATGTGGTGAAAAAGATCCTTGCTCTGAAAGTGCAGCCACTCACCGGATCACTTCACCCCTGCAGGGGTATCGGGCAATTACAGTTTTGCGCCACTGTGCGGCGATCTCTGGCAGCCTCAGGATTGTGGTGTATCATGTAGAAAGAGAGAAGGAGTGCCCATAGCGTAAAATCGTTTTATAAAAAATTTATTAAACAAATGAAAAGGTACTCACAATTTCACAATGTAAATCAAGCGAAAAATTTTTAAAACCGTCACGGTTAGCCTTCAGCGCTGGTAGGTAGCTGATGTTGGGAAGCACAGATTAGGCCACGCCCTACGCGCCCTACGCGCCCCACGCCCTACGCGTTTCGTCGTTAGGACGTCCTAACGACGAAACGCGTAGGGCGTGGCCTAATCTGTGCTTCCCAACATCAGCTACCTACCAGCGCTGAAGGCTAACCGTGACGGTTTTAAAAATTTTTCGCTTGATTTACATTGTGAAATTGTGAGTACCTTTTCATTTGTTTAATAAATTTTTTATAAAACGATTTTACGCTATGGGCACTCCTTCTCTCTTTCTACATGATACACCACAATCCTGAGGCTGCCAGAGATCGCCGCACAGTGGCGCAAAACTGTAATTGCCCGATACCCCTGCAGGGGTGAAGTGATCCGGTGAGTGGCTGCACTTTCAGAGCAAGGATCTTTTTCACCACATCACTTATATCAAGACAGCATACCATTAAGGATAGCGAGTTTATTACACCATAAGGACTTTATTTGAACTTTACCTGCACTTTAGTAGAAATGATTTTTGACTAATTTTCAGCTCCTTTATCAGTGTCTGATCTCCCACACCTTTCCTTTTCCCCCTCCCTCCCCTTCCCTTCCCCACCTTCACCCACCCTTTCCCCCCCCCCCCCCCTTTTTTCCCCCACACTTCAAGATATTTGGTATATTTATCAGCAACACCGCATATGGAGACTCGACACCACCACTAGAATTTTATATTAGAAGCTTGTTTTTATACACATTTATAGTTGTTTAAAATTGTGTAATATATATATTTTTTGATGATTATTATTTGACACCTGCACGTTTTGCTTATACTTAGGGACTCAATCTTGTATGCTTTTTTTGAACTAGAGATAAAAATACGCAGGTAGGGAATTATCACTTAGTATAGGAACAGCGCCAGACCCTTAGTTGTGTGTGTGTATGTGTGTGTATGTATGTATGTATGTGTATGCTATTTTGCAAATACCCAGTTTTATATAGCTTTCCTTTTAAAATTCAAATAATACAATAAAGCACTAATCTCCCCCCACATGTTTTTTAATATTTAAAAGGAAACTGTGTATGCTTAAGCTTCATCTCCTAAAATGACCAGTAGTGACCAAACATAGAGGTTGCCATTGTGGAGTTCTCATTCTGATAATGCTATTTGCATTAGCTGTCATTTTTACCCTAGTGTTTGAATTCAGAAGTACTGAAGCCAAAGTATACATGAGGACTTGTATTGCATATTCAATGTGTAATTTAGAAAGTATTGACTCTAGTGGGTCGGCATAGCAGCCAGAAGGAAGCAGCAACCAGGAATGACATACCCATATTTTTGTCATGACATGGCTTAAGATAGAAAACATTTAATGCATTTGTGTATTCCTTTAAAAATAACAAGATTTGTTTGTTTTACATACAACTAGCCATTTGTACCTGATTTTCAAGATCTGCCTCTATCATTCCTTGGACTGGGAGGGGCAGCACTTGGAGCCCATTGGGCTGTGATTTGTGCACGTGTGCTGAGAGGAGGAGAGCAGTTGATGGCTTATGACTTATCAATGTGTTGCTGTTCGGTGACATCATTGCATTCATATTTTATGTTCGCCTCCTTTTCACATTAAACCACTTTCACCTATGCTGAAAGAAGCCCATTGGCTACAAGACTTAGGTTTAGCATGGAATTCTATGGTTAACTAGTTTTCTGCTCCATTCTGGTCACATGATCACCTGTCAGCCAGCAGCAGCTGCAGGGGGAGGAAAAAGGGCTTGACGATAGCTGGGAATGCCTAAGAGCAATTATATCACCCATAGGCTTCCATGGCCCATCTGTTGCTGATGTTCCCTCTGTTGCTGATGTTCCCTCCTATCTCCTGCAGCTGCTGTTCACTGACACAGGGGAGCCGCATCATGTGACCAGAGCGGGTTGAAAATAGGCAAGTATACACACCCCTATCTTGCATGGGTAGTTTGGCCTGGAATTCTATATTATAAAATTTGCTGCTTTGAAAATAAACACCTTGAAGTCAACTCTGGGCACTGGGTTCTGCATGGAGCCCTTTCCAGATTTCATTTTAGTAAGCTGTTAAGTATCTTCCAGATTCAGAGCTGCTGGCTATTGCTCCTGAGCTGCTTGCAGTGTCCCTATTGGCTGTGTCAGTTTGGAATTCTGTTGCCCTATGCTTTTAGGCCCCATTCACACCTGAGTGTGGCGTTTTTTGAGCTTTTTTTCCGGAGTTTTGTTGCGCGTATTTGCGTGTTTCCTGGTGTTTTTGAGCTTTGGCGTTTTTGATTTTTTTTTTTTTTTTTTTTTATTAGCCAATAGGAAAAATTATCTTCTTCTCATCATTTGTTGCTCTGTTGTCATCTGCTTCCTGCTCCAAAAATGCCTAAATCTGCCCGATTCGAGCGACCAAAAAAGGGTCCAGAACTTGTTTGAGCTTCAGGCGTAGGGCTTCAGGTGACTTGGAGTGGAGATGTGAACAATCTCCATAGAGAATGTTTTTTTTTCCCCTCCAGCGTTTTGTAGCTTCAAGCTTCAAAACTCTCAAGTGTGAATGGGGCTTTAGAGTTTACCCTTTTTCTGGAGTCCTCTCTTGCTCCGTTGGGGGTGGCTGAATGCTCTAGGCTTTTGTGAGGTGTTCACTGCAATGATGCAAGACTTTATAACCCAAGTCAACCAAATAATATTTGCTGACTGACTGCAGAGGCCACAAACGTGCCACTACTTTCCTGTTGATTCTATATATCTGATCTGCCTGTGGAATTAGAGGGTTTTGAACCAATTGGTCACTTGCAGTGACTGATTCTGAGTTGCTCCAGTCTCTGATTGATGATCTTGTGGAGTTGCAGTTTACTGCTATTTTTCATAATTAAAGGAGATTTTTTTTGAGTTTAGTTTCAGAGTGGTGCACACCACAGTAATGGAGGATCAGTATGTTGCTTCTACCAGTGCTATTTCCAGTCTTTGCTTCTTTCAAACTTATTAGGCTGCAAAGACTTCCCCCCTTGCATCTGCTTTCTATGGAAGATTGGAAAGCTGTTTGCAGCCCTAAATAACTTGGTGTGGCACAGGGGATGGTGCAGTGTCTCTTGTGCTGCTGGTTGAGGTTTGAAGTCCTCGGATTCCCCAACCCTGTAGGGGTAATCTTCTAGTGCTGTGGGTGTTAATTTTGAGCTAAGGGACTTGTCAAGGATGACAACCCTGCTGCTTCTCTTAATTCAGAGAAGCTATACTATAGTATTTTATCAATGAAAAGTGATCTATAAATGGGGGGTGGGTTGACTAAGAAAAGTGTCTGCCTCCTAAATGTGTGGGGATACTCAAAGTAAGCTGACAAACTTCAAAATAGTTCATAGGAACTGGATAGAAATAATTATGTCCTTGCAGTCTGTGGCATATGTAGACTATGTCCAGTGAGTAGGTACTGCTGTGACACAGAATGAACAGAGCCTGCCTTCTGACTTGCATAGATGCTGAGAGGAGTTTTGTAGAGTCAGTACAGGAATCTCTGCTTGAAGGCAGCGAGGTACAGTGGCATTTATAATCTTTTAGAAATGAAAAGTAAACCGAGGATCTGCAAAGCATTTAGGGGATCCAGGAAGTGGAGAAAAGAGGTGGCAGGCAGACCTCACAACATGAAAGGAAAATTTTCAAGTAAGCTTCTATTGGATTGTCAATGTTTATATAGCTATTCTAAGGGGGGGGGGGTGATATCGAAGGAATGTGTTTTGATGTGACAATAGTCTAAAAGACAGGTTGATAAAGGAAGTCTGTCTTTTCCAGTTTTTACCTTCACATGTAATTGTTTAATGTAAGATAGAGGTGTAAAATGAGCTAAAAGAAAAATACATTTGAGACTTTATATTAGTACTGTGTATATGTACACTGATCAACCATACCACCCACCATAACCTCTCGATACCACTCCTGTGGGGGCTTCCATGGATCAGACTTGATTTTTACAGCATGTGCCACAAACCAGATGCTCAGAACTGGAATATTTTTTGAAGGCCAAGTCAACACCTCAAACTTGTTATTTTCAAGACTTGTTTGAGAAACTTATCAGACCAGGCCACCTTCTTCCATGGTCCACTTCTGATGCTCATGTGCCAATTGTAGGTGCTTTGCCTGTAGACACGGGTTAGCAGATCATTTTTTCAAAGTGGAGAAAATGGATTAAATATATTTTATCAATTCCTGGTTGTAAATTAATACAGTTGCTGTTATGTAGACTAATGTCCATATATTCCACGTCACACCTTCAAAAAGTATTTATGCCACTGTGCTAATGGCATACATTTTACAACACTTTACAAGTTATAGCATTGGAAAAGTGCTTGATTAATTTGGTGCATGCTATTGGACTATATTAGAGAATATGCCTATGCAAGTTTCTATGATTTGTTGTAGGGCCGAAACAACTAATCGTTCGACAACTAATCGATTATGAAATTAATCTATTACTATTTTCATAATCGATTAATCGGCCAGTAACATAATGGGGTTAAAAAAACTAAAATTAGCCCTTTTATAGTACAAAAAGAACAAATCGCTTCTGTAAATGTTACTTTCACTGTTGCATAGTAAAAAAACGAACCCCTTACAGTAGCCATTATTTGCCCTTTTTTGTACTACGAAGGGCTATTTATTTATTTATTTTTAACTCCATTATGTTACTAAATGTCTTAAGCCTGGCTCTCACCCATGTGTTTTTATTTTTATTTTATTTTTTTGGTGCTTTTTGCAGAAATGCACTACATTTCATTTAATGTTCACATATATGCTTGTTTTCAATGCAAAATGATGCTTTTTTGATTCAATAAACTTCAGTGGAGAAGCTGCAGAAAAGCATGTAGTGTTTTTGTAGCAATTTTGTGTTTTTAATCTGCCTGACAATAAATTGGCCAAAAAAAGGCATAAACAACAAAAACGCAAATTGCAGCAAAATCACGTGTGAAAAAATCAACATCCAGAGCAAAAAGCACTGCATAAATTGATCAAAAGCAAACTGAAAATTGATCCGTGTGGCCAGTATAAGGCTCAGTACACACCTATGCAGACGAGAATATTCATGTGAAAAATCTTTGTACATTCGCTGAATGACAGAATGTTTGAAATTTTCACTTTTAACATTCTGTTTTAAAATAAATGTAATTTCTGAACGCAAACCCTATACACTGTCTGAAAAATCCTTTTGACCAAGAAGTTTTCTATTTCTAAATTTTCCCGTCACGGTGGTCGAAAACAAACGTTGATTTGACCCCACTAACGATTAGAAAATCGAACAAAGTTCTTAAAATTACTTTTCCTTCAAAAAAACAAAACAAACACACATTGTTTTTGTATGGCTAGCATATATTACAGTCCTGTTTGAAAATCTGCAAAACAGTCTTCAACTTTTTTTTTTTAAATAAAAAAAATTTGATCTGAGTCTGATATTTACCAGATTCAACTTCTAATAGTATATCTCTTCTGTCTGTTATTCTCAGAGTGGATTAAAGATTTTACTCCCTAACCATATAGCTGGATATTTATATTTACCCCTGCGTAGAGAGATATTTAGGAATAAATTGCCTTTTTTTTAAACTTTACATATTAACTAAATTATACACCACACTTTTTTTTAAGGTTATTAACTAAAACAATAATGGGCTAACTAATCGATTATGAAAATAATTGTTAGTTGCAGCCCTAATTTGTTGTGATAGGTGCAACACCACATAGAATTCCTAGAACATGGTTAGTTTGGGGCACAGAACATATACCAATATTTACACCACAAATTTCCCCCTTGATGGTTTTTATATACTGTATGCTTTTTTTTTTTTTTTTTTTTTTGTTACTTCCAGAATTAAAGTACCGTATATACTCGAGTATAAGTCGAATTTTTCAGCACATTTTTTTTGTGCTGAAAGTGCCCCCCTCGACTTATACTGGAGTCAAGCACTTTTCTGCAGAAAAAAAATGTCATTTTCCGAACCGATTTTGGGGCCCTGTATCTCAGGGCCACTTGGTGCTAGAAACCCCAAATTTGGTATGCAAACCCAGTGGAACTAGTACTACAACATATCCAAAGCTGAAGTTCCTAGCACTAAGTGGCCCCGAGATACGGGGCCCCAAAATCGGTTCGGAAAATGTCATTCTCTGCTGCAGAAAAGTGCTTGACATTTTCTGACCCGACTTTGGGGCCCCATATCTCAGGGCTACTTAGTGCTAGGAACCCCAAATTTGGTATGCAAACCCAGTGGAACTGGTACTATAACATATCCAAAGCTGGGGTTCCTAGCACCAAGTGGCCCTGAGATACGGGGCCCCAAATCTGGTTCGGAAAATGTCATTCTCTGCTGCAGAAAAGTGCTTGACATTTTCTGAACTGATTTTTGGGGCCCTATATCTCGGGGCCACTTGGTGCTAGAAACCCCAGCTTTGGAAATTTTATGGTGCTAGTTCCACTTGGTTTGCACACCAAATTTGGGGTTCTTAGCACTAAGTGGCCCCGAGATACAGGGCCCCAAATTCGGTCAACTGTGTCTATCTGCAGCAATGTCATTTCGGGACCCTTTGGGTTCAGAAACCCCAAATTTTGGCTGCAGCTAGGGGGCATCTAGGAACCCTTAACTACTGAGTTTGAAGTTCAGGGGACCTATGGCTGCAAATGGGCACAGTGATGCTGCAAATGGGCATTGTTGACCCTCTTTTCCACTTACAGAAGCTGTGCATTTCTCACCCTCGTCTTATACTCGGGTCAATAAGTTTTTCCCATTTTTTTTGTGGTAAATTAGGGCCTCGACTTATACTCGGTAGTAGTTCAAAATATTGAATTTACAGGTATGTCAAAATTCCTATTGCCTTAATCAAACAGTACAGGACACAGGAATGGATTCTTAGACCATGGGATGTCCCCAAGCACCTATTTAAGGGAGGAGCAGCAAAATAGCTAAAACAGCTGCAAAAGACCCACAGAAAAACGAGAAGGGACAACTGACTGTTTACAGCACTAGCTCAAAGCAGCCACCTAGGCAACAGTATTGAAAGATGTGAACAGAGGATCAGGTGCTAGATGATATAGAATGCCCAAGAACTTGGACAATGGGCTCAGGGGTGGAAGGCAAGACTCATTCCCCAAGGGCAGATGCCCTAGAAAAAAAAGTTAAAATGACCACCCAGCCATGTGAAAAAGTAAGAAGGAAGTCCATAGAGGGGGCCACCCTGTGAGGAAGAGTAGAGGTGTCTGTTCCCAATGCAAGATGTGGCAGATGGCTATAAATGTCATTCCTGACCCCACCCATAAGGTTAATTGTAATGCCTTTAGGTTGAACATGGGGAGGGAGAATAATAGTCCCGAGGAAGGGGAGTAGTACTCCAGGGGAGCAAGATGACCTGGCTACCAGGGGGAAAGAAAGAAAAGAAGGTCCCATTTGTACAAGGGGTCTTTCAAAGAAGTAACCCTCTTAAACGCAAAGGAAGGGCACTGTGTTGGTAAGAGCACTCAAAGAAGGCCCTAGTGGGTTGCAGTGGGTGACCAGGAAGAGCAGCTTCTTCTTCCAAAGAGTTCAAGAGCCAAGGTGTTCGGAAGAGAATGTACAAGGTCAAATCAAGACCTGCAGTCGTACTAAGGGGTAGGTGTTTAGCAATTCCAAACAGAAAAAGTTGCAAGATGAAGTTACCTATCATCACACTAAAAGAAAACTACCACCTATTATAGATTTGATAGCCTGGGTGAAGTGACCGGCATGCCCCAAGAAGCAAGGGTCACCCAAACCTTAGAGGTTGGAATATGCCTAACTGGTGCTATAGGTGAATTGCAAAAGCTAGGTGATCTTCAAGAAAAAAAAGTCTGCAAGGCAGGTATATAATTGGAGACCTTTTCCAGTACTAAGTAGCAAATGGATTTTACTGTTACAAAAGCAAGGTTTTTGAGAAGGTGAGACAAGAATGGCTTCCTAGCTTGTAAAATGGGTGACTTGGCAATCTGCAACCCTGCTAAAGGGAGGGAAGGGTACATCAAAGCTCAGGGTAGAGTCTCAGGGAGATTTGTGTTATGGTAATAAGGAGCTCTAGGTAGTGGAGCTAACCTCCCTGCAGAGGGAGAAGATTTCCAGAGTGGAGAAAACTGAGCACCGGTTGTTTTACAGGGGTCAACCAGCATAGCCCGAGATACATTTTCATTAGGGGACAACCAAGGGTGCAAAACATTTCATGAACATGGAACCAGAGAAATATGTTCTGCTGAAGGAGAATGTAAGTATTAGTTCCAGGTACTTTGGAGAGTTGATTTGGGGGAGGAGCCTGAGATGGACGTGATAACTGAAAGGGAGAAGCATGAGCATCAGCATTTGGGCATAAAATCCAAGGTATTGAGGGTGCTTTCATAGGGGGAGAGGAGGGGGCGGGGCAGGGCTTCCAGACTCCGATAAACCCCCTGCCGGCAGACCATCCCAATAACAGCCCGGGGTTGTGGGGAAGAGACTCTTGTCCCCATGTCCACACTGGATTGCCAAATGTATTGGGCCACTCCTCCAAATCATTTGGTGGAGGGGTGGAATTATGGTGTGGGGTTGTTTTTTCAGGGATTGGCTTGGCCCCTTAGTTCCAGTGAAGGAAACCCTTAAGGTGTCAGCATACCAAGACATTTTGGACAATTTCATGCTCCCAACTTTGTGGGAACAGTTTGGGGATGGGCCCCTTCCTGTTCCAACATGACTGCGCACCAGTGCCCAAAGAAAGGTCCATAAATACATGAATGAGTGAATGTGGGGTGGAGGAACTTGACTGGCCTGCATAGAGTCCTGAACTCAACCCGATAAAAAAACCTTTGGAATGAATTAGAGCGGAGATTGTGAGTCAGGCATTCTCGTCCAATATCAATGCCTGAACTTACAGGAACACTGGACTCTGGGACAGAAGATCCTCCCAAAGAAGCAGCCACCAGGGAGTGTCCGTGGAAAGCTGTATCACATACCAGGGATGCTGAGGCCAATCCCAGCCACCAGAATGACCAGAATCCCTTCAGCTTCTATCCTGCAGATCAGACAGGGAAGCAGTTTGAGAGGGACGGTGTAAATGAGACGATACCAATCCCACAGCACCACCAGTGCATCCATTGCGTCCGCCATGGAATCCCTCGCCACAAACGTCAGAACCTTCCTGTTGAGGTGAGACACCAGCAGATTTACATCCATTGTGTCCCAGCACAGACAAATTGCTGGAATATTTCCAGATGCAGAAACCACTCCCCCTGGTCCAATGTCTGCTGGCTCCGCCCAGTTTGGTTCCACTCATAAAAGAATGTGAGATACCTTCCAAGCTGCTGCCACCTCACTCCTCATGCCCCCTTGGTGATTGACTTTGAATTCGGACCAGCAGCCCTTGGAGATGACCTGTCCAACATTTCAGGGAAAGCCTGATCGCTTGTAGCTCCAATATATTGATGAGCAGTCAAGCTTCTTTCGGAGTCCAACATCCTTGAGCCCAGGACTGTTCCCCAACCAGACTGACTGGCATTCGTTGTGACTACCATCCAACAGAGAGGAAGAATTGACTTCCCCGCTTGAAGGGGGTCTGAAGGGGAAGTGGTGTCCTGGGACTCCACAGGATCAGACAGCAGAGCACAGCATGTCCCACCCAGAAAAAAGGGGGAAACAGGAGTGCTAACCACCCCAGAACTAGCCTGCATTAGTGAGGGGGGGACTCCAGAACGGACCCACCACCAGTGAACTGCCAAGATGATGTGCCGACTTGTGCACCTCTGCCTGGCCAATACAAAGCGCCCCTCCATGAGAGTTCCAGGACCACCCCCACTATAACTGCCCTAGCACTGGAATACAGAAGATGGCTGCTGCCAGTTACCAACAGGATAATGGTCGCACCCTAGGAAGCTATTGCACAGTGGGCCATTGCAAAATGGCTGCCATTCCCTCCATAGATATGGCTAAGGAAAATGAGAGAACAGCAACCTGAGTAACCCCAACAGTTTCCCGAATGAGACATGCTGAAATCACCCCCTGTCCCCCAGAGAGCTGAAGGACAACCAGGGAGCCCAGCAGTCAGAGACAGAGGTGAGGTGGGAAGCTAGTCCATCCACAGACCAGGAAAAAAATGCCAGGTGGAGAGAGGCTCAGCAATGCAGCCAGGAGAGAAGGGGAAGGGGGAACCTGCATAACCGACCACCCCAGGAAGTACTAGCATCCCACAACATAATTGAGGAAGGAAGGGGTATCTACTGTCCAAACCAGTGGATTGTGCAGGTAAAGTTCCTGAGACAAATCCACCTCTTCACCGCAGTGGGTGGGGGGGCAGGGTACTACTGGAACACGAACTCTAGCGCCCCTTCAAATGTGTCCCTTTGAGACATTTAAGTTGCCGGCTGCCCTGATCCAGGCTGTCTCAGCCGACTTAGGTCTGCATGTGCTCGTTGGCCGGACTGAGGTGACCACATGGATTTGAAATACCTTTCCCGTTGCCCAGCCTGGTTGTTGATTTAAATATCTCCGCAGAAGAAGAAAAAAAGGGATCAGTGGGACCACAAGTCCCAGCAGGGAATTAGGTCCATACTCCTGAACACTAGGCAAAAAGACCTGGTGACCTATGCAGTGAGGGGGGTTTTGTGCAAGAGAGGATTGCCCATAGGAGGTGCAGAGTTTCTTTTCTTTTTGTTTCTTTTTTGGTCCTGTAGCAACGTTCTCATAGCAAAAAGGACAGGAGTAAGTGCTTGAATACCTTGGGCCTCGTTCACACTATGGACTTCATTCACAAAGTTGTTTCTACCGCTTTAAAAAATGTGGTAAATCCCCGCTCCACGATGATGGCTGTACAGTCCAATCTGTTTAAATTTATCTTGCAAAATAAGAAACCCCGTATGAGTCGACAGATGATGTATAGGGCCCAGTCTAGAGGTGGCCTTGGCTGCACTGATCTATGGAAATACTTCTTGGCTTCATGCCTCATACAATTAGCTCAATGGCAGGCCTCTTCCTCCTCTATTCCATGGTTACAGTTTTAAAGGACCTCTGTTGTCCCCTTCTATCTCCCAGGTCTCCTTTGGTCAGGCTCAGTTTCCCCTGAGAATGTTGCACCACTCAATGGCATAGTGGGCCAGTCCCTGTACCTCTGGTCCCTTTACAGGGTAAACTTTAAATTACTTTCTAGTCCCCCACGTCTAGCCTCCTTCCTAGGTGATCCCCAGTTGCCCCCGGCCTTTAACAATGATAAAGAGTACGCAAATTGAATATCACAGGGCCTAGTGACTTTAGTCTCTTTGCTACAGTGTTCATTCGATTGCTCATTTGAACATCTCCATCAGAATTTTGCCCTTCACAGCTCTAAATTCTATAAATACCTACAATTAGACATTTCTTCTCTAGTTTAGCTCAAGCGGATGATGGGGCTGTAACACCAGTTGAGAACCTCTGTGGGGAGGCCTTTAGAGGCAAGGGGACCATCTCAACTTTTTCTATCAATAACTTAACTTAATGACTACAATAGTAAAGCCAAATCACCAGCTATGCTGGGATGGGAGGCGGAGACTGGCCAGGAGATCTTGGAGGAGGATTGGCATGACATGGTCTCCAATATGCACATGCTCCATCGCCATTAGGTAAACTGTGGTCAAGCTGCATTGGTATTTTACCCCCTTTAGATTGAATAAGATTTTCCCCTTTTCCCCAGTTTCTGACACGTTTTAGGGGTTGTCAAGACAATGGCACTCTTCTCCATACATTCTGGAGCTGCTCAGTATTGAAACGCATATGGCAAAAAGCCTCCTTGGTGCTCCAGATAACAGGTGCACCTGTGACCCTGACTTACCAGATGTGCATCTTATTTGTAGAGCTCCCGGAGGTCCCCCCAACCAAAAGCTGGCACACACACTTTTTACTGCCATCCACTGGGCAATTGCCCTTAACTGGTGGAGTTCCTCTGTTTCATGGTCACAAGTGCTCCTTCGCATGGAATTATTTGCATTAAATTAATGGGAAGCGTTTGGGGGGGTTTCCCTATTACCCCATTTGAGTTCTCCAGAAGATCGGGTGACCATGAAAGATAACGCACCGAGTACTGTTGTTTCAAGTTCATAGAAATATTCCTGTCTAGAGCTTACCTTCTATGTACCCTGTCTACTTATAATGCAGAAACTACCGTGTTACCTTATTTAGATTCTTATCTATTCTGAAAGTTGTTGTTTTATTGTTTTTCTTACCCAACAATCTTTGGAGAGCTATTCACCTGTACAATCAAAGGTTGTTTTTTGAATGTGCACTCTATGCTCTCCATGCAATTATATGTTTGTACTTGCTCTAATATGTTACTAAAAATGTTTGTAAAAAAAAAATACAATAAAATAGCAATCGGCGTAAATTTTTTTGCCATTCACGGAAAAAACTCTTCTAAAATACAACATGTAGTATTCTGGTATTTATTTATTTATTTTTTAATTCTTTTTATTAATTTTCAACACAGACAAACATACATACCCCGGAAGGTAACATGCCTTACCAGAGTCGACCTCTTAGGGCAGTGGTTCTCAACTCCAGTCCTCAGGACCCACCAACAGGCCAGGTTTTATGTATTACCTTGGGGAGTTGCAGACTAGAATCCTGCAATCACTGAGCAGCAAATTATATCACCTGTGATGTATTTCAGTTATCTTGCAAACCTGGCCTGTTGGTGGGTCCTGAGGACCGGAGTTGAGAACCACTGTCTTAGGGCCTAAATCAGAACTAACATAGTTCAATCTAACTCCCACCCTTCCCTCCCCCCAACCTCCATCCTGACCAGTCGCCATAAAATTCACAGTCATAACAGTGTGCACCATAAAGTTAAAAAATACCTTTATCTCAGATATCTAATGTTCATACTCTTATGGCAATGAAAACACAAATATGTTTATCATCAGGGACTTCATCCATTTATCAATTTGTCAGAATATTAGT
This sequence comes from Lithobates clamitans, assembly GCA_037952925.1. NCBI lineage: Eukaryota > Metazoa > Chordata > Amphibia > Anura > Ranidae > Lithobates > Lithobates clamitans. The sequence goes on from JBBGZY010001470.1 coordinate 2,114,779, forward strand.
TTCACATCTCTATTACCCTCTCAAGCAGACATTTATCCTCCTGATTAGCCCACTGTAGCTGTAGAATCTAGCCAGGCCTGCCATACCTTAGAGCCCTTTCACACTGGGGCGGTTTGCAGGCGCTATTGCGCTAATAATAGCGCCTGCAAACCGACCCGAAAGTGCCGCTGCTTTCATTCCAGTGTGAAAGCCCCGAGGGCTTTCACACTGGAGCGATGCGCTGGCAGGACGGGAAAAAAAGTCCTGCCAGCAGCATCTTCGGAGCGGTGAAGGAGCGGAGTGTATACCGCTCCTTTACCGCTCCTGCCCATTGAAATCAATGGGACGGCGCGGCTATACCGCTGGCAAAGCGCCTCTGCAGAGGCGCTTTGCGGTGGTATTTAACCCTTTCGCGGCCGCATACCGACAGTAAAACGCTGCTAATAATAGCGGCGTTTTACCGCCAACGCCGCCCCAGTGTGAAAGGGCTCTTAGTGAATTTCTTTTCACAGCCTCTAGATCTGTATGTTGCTGTAAATAAACGAATGACTGAATTAATCATTTTTTTTCCAGTATGACAGAGTGGGAGCAGCTGTTTTTTTCCAGTTTAATAGTATAGCTTTTCTACCATAGAATGACCCAATATTTAATAAAGTGCAGTGAGCTCGAGATGGAACTACCTCCTCCACCAACCCAATTAAGCAGGCTCTAGGTGTCAGTGGGACTGGAATGCTGAGTACCCCCGCCAGACATTCTGTAATACCTGACCCGAATATTTGAATCTGCGTACAACTCCAGAAGATGTGCTCTGTGTCAGCTGGGGTGTGGGAGCATCTCCAACATTGGCTGCTGGCTGTTGGATATATGCATGACAACCTGGCGGGCGTAAAATATACGCGGTGAAGAAACTTAAAATGTATTAGGTGGTCCCTTGCTGATTTAAAGGGATGGTCCCACATATCGTCCCAGTCCTCACCCTGAATGTCTGTAATCTCTCTCTCCCACCATTCTCTACATTTGGTGATCCCCAAAGGTGTTTTTTTGAAGAGAGATTTGTACACTGATGACAGAGGCTTGACCAAGTCCTCTTCTGTTAAGAGGTTTTCTAATGCTGATGGCATATATTCAATTCTTTGGCCATTAAACTGCTCCTGAAAAGCGTGATGTAACTGCACATAGCGAAAGAAAAAGGAGTTGGGTAGATTATGTCTGGCCTTTATCTGATTGAATGTACAAAGCTCCCCCTCTCTAGTAATGTCATTCAACACCTTAACACCCTTGCATGCCCATATCATGGGGTCTGAAAGGGAGAAGAAATGTGGGAGTTTCAGGTTCATCCATAATGGGGCCGAAGGAGTAACTCCCATATAGCTAGGGGACATCAAGGTGGTAGTAATATCCCATACCTTAATCGTTGCTTTCATCGAGGGGGCAAACAAGATTTCGGACCCCTGTATAGGGCCATCTTTAAAGTTTCATATGACCCCAGATGTGCTGCCTCCACTACCATAGTGTAATCACCATCATCTGCTGTCAGCCATCTTCTGGCGAACACCATCTGTCCAGCCAGATAATATTTCTGCCAGTCAGGTAGTGCTAGTCCCCCCTGCCCCAATGGCTCTTGTAATATTTTGATGCTTATGCGTGGCGATTGTGGTGACCATATGAAGGACCCTATTATGCTATTTAGTGATTTAAAAAAAGCTTTCGAAATCCACAATGGGGAATGGCGTAGGAAATACAAAATTACCAAGAGGAATTTCATTTTAATGAAGTTAACACTCCCCAGCATCAAGAGGGGTAGAGTCTTCCATGCTGTTTTCTTTTGTTTAAGTCTATTCACTAATGGCAGAAGATTTAGTGACATATAGTCCTGAATATTGGCTGTTATTTTAACCCCAAGATAAGTTATTGATGAGATCCATTGAAGTGATAATGTATCATCTAGTAGTTTCTTAGCTTCCGTGCCTAATGGTAGAATTGATGACTTGCTCTAGTTCGCTCGCAGACCCGAAAAGGTGGCGAATTTGTCTAAAATCGATAAGGCAGCCCTGAGAGACAGGCCTGGATCCCTGGAAAACAAGAGTAAGTCATCAGCATATAATGCAATGCATTCTTTTATGGTCCCCACCTGAATTGCTCCCACATCCTCAGACTGCTTAAGTGCCCTGGCCATAGGTTCCATCATCAAGGCAAAAAAAAAAGGGGAAAGCGGACACCCCTGTCTGGTGCCTCTTCCTATTGGGAAAAACTCAGAGACCATGGTACAAGCCTAACCGCCGTCCTCGGTGCACTGTAAAGCAGTGTAACCCAACGACGGAAACCAGGACGGAACCCCATGGCCTCCAATACTTTGTGCATGTACTGCCAGTCCACAGAGTCAAAGGCTTTTTCAGTGTCAATGGAGACAATGATTTTGGCCGGAAACTCTGCATTATCCATAAGTTTGTATCTGTTGACAGGCCGGGCATGAAGCCTGTCTGATCAATATCTACCAGGGTTGAAATAACCTCGGCCAGTCTTGTAGCCAGCACTTTAGCTAGAATCTTAAGATCCATGTTAAGCAATGCTATAGGGCGATATGAGGAGCATACCTGAGGATCTTTGCCAGGCTTCAGGAGAAGCACCACATATGCCTCCATCATTGAGGCCGGCAAGGCGCCATGTTCCCAACAGTATGCGTACAGTAAGTTTAGTCTGTGGGCCAGTTGTGACATATAGAGCTTATAAAAATCAGCTGGAAAGCCATCTGGACCCAGAGCTAAGGCAAGTATGGATGCCTCAATTTCTAACACAGAGATACTTTCGTCTAGATGAGCAACATCTGTGTCTGTCAGTTTTGGCATTGAAAGATTCTGTAGTAGCTCTTCCAACTCCGTCAAATCATAGGATGGGATAGGTGAGTATAGGGATTTGTAGAAGTTTACAAATTCATCTAGAATTCCCTCTGGATCTGAGACTAGAGTCCCTGTACTATTTTTAATTACCAGGATGTTAACAGGTATCCTTTGGTCAGCTGCCAGGTTGGCCAACAGCTTGCCATTTTTGTCTCCCTTTAGCGAAAATATTTTCTGCCCTCTGCCTTGCCTCTGTATGAGCTAGGTCAGTGAAGTGTAGTTCCACAGACCTTCTACTACCCAGTAAGGATGCGTAATTAGCCTCCGAGAGAGTCTTCCTGAATTTTTGCACACTCCCGCTCTTTGGCCAAAAGGATTTCACATTCCTCATTATGTTCCTTCCTGGCTGCTTTTATTGCCGATATGAATTCATCCCTCGACACTGCTTTAAAAGTATCCCAAACCATAGGTGGGTCAGCCATATTCACATTTGTTGCCCAGAACGTATCCATTGCAGCTTGAATCTGAGTATTTACCTGTTCTTCCTGCAACCAACCCGGGGCCAATCTCCAACCCCCTTCCGTCCCCCGTTGTAACCAACAACGGGTTATGGTCAGAGGTCCCACCAGCCAGGTACTCCGTCTCATAGAGATTATTTAAGATGAAAGAATTCCCAAACGCTAAATCTATTCTGGCCGAAGAATTGTGTGTGGAAGACGGGTGTGAATATGACACGACTTCTGGGTGCTTCCACCTCCATATTTCTGTTAGACCTGCCACAGATCCACTGAAGCTGGCCTATTTGCATTAGAAGAATCCAATGTTGGATACAGGATGGCATTCAAGTCACCCATGAGTAACATAGGTAAATGCATGTGTGGTGCCAGAGTCACCAATAGATCATATAACAATTTCACCTGAAAAGGTGGAGGTAAGTAAACGTTTACCAATAATATTTTTTGATATGCCACCTCTAATACTAGTGCCACATATCGTTCTCCCGGATCAGTGATCACCTGATGAATTGTACATGCAATTGCCTTACTAATCAATATAGAGGTTCCTCTAGCATACATGGAGTAGGAGGAGTGAAATGACCTCTGTATCCAGGGTTTGTGCAAAGAGAGAATCTTATTTCCCTCCAGGTGGGTTTCCTGAAGGAAGGAGAACGATATGTGGCTTCACCTGCCTAAGATATTGGAATACTGCAGCCCTCCTAAATTTATTGTTTAATCCTCTAACATTCCAGGAAACTATTTTTATCCTGCTATCCATTATCACTGAGTAATAGATCTATCATACGGATCATCCCTGGTGATATTAGAATAACTGTTAAGTAGAGTATACCTCAGAACATGAACACTATATGAACACTAGATGCACAATATTCATAGTATTGTGCATCCCGCCGCTGTTATACCAGAAACTGAAAACCTAACAACAACAAAAAAAACAAACTAAAAAATGTCCAGTATGCAGCTTTAGCCCTATAATAAAAAACCCCAAAAGAGTTCAACCAAAAATGTCGACAGTTTGGCATACAAAGATGAAAAAATTGGTCCGTGTCTTCCATTTGAGACTCCTTGCTTAGTCCATATGTATAAGAGAACAGCCGATTGATCTTGTCACCAGTTGCTCTACAGTGACAGTGGCATGTACCGTATTTATCGGCGTATAACACGCGCCGGCGTATAACACGCACCCCAAGTTTAGGAGAGAATTTTAAGGAAAAAAACTTTTAGGAGGGAAGTTTAAGGAAAAGAAACTTACATTTAAATGCCCATCAATGCAGCCTCATCAGTGTTCATCTGCAGCCTTGTTAGTGTCAATGCAGCCTTTTCAGTGCAGCTTTGCCCCAGTGCAGCCTTGTCAATGCAGCCTTGTCCCCAGTGCAGCCTTGTCCATGCAGCCTTGTCCCCAGTGCAGCCTTATTAATGCAGCCTTGTCCCCAGTGCAGTCTTATTAATGCAGCCTTGTCCCCAGTGCAGTCTTATTAATGCAGCCTTGTCCCCAGTGCAGTCTTATTAATGCAGCCTTGTCCCCAGTGCAGCCTTATTAATGCAGCCTTGTCCCCAGTGCAGTCTTATTAATGCAGCCTTGTCCCTGCAGCCTTGTCCCCAGTGCAGCCTAGTGTCCATGCCTCCATGCCTCCTGCCGCCGCCGCCGCCGCCATACACATAGTAGTAGTTTTAAATATGGCGCCGCGGAGTTCGGAGAGACTCGGCGCCGGCGGAAGTGAACGAACGCCGCCGAGATACACATAGCCGAGGGTTCTCGGCTCTTTCCGGCGCCGCTCACAGTCCCGCCCAGCGTGGGCGTGACAGTGAGCGGCGCCGGAAAGAGCCGAATACACCCGACTATGTGTATCTCGGCTCTGTGATTTCGGCGGCGCTCGTTCAGCACCGCCGAGTCTTTCCGAAGTCCGCGGCGCCATATTTGAAACTACTCGCTATGTAAATGTCGGCGGCGATCGCCGACATTCACATAGCGATAGCGGGGATCGGCGTATAACACGCACCCACGACTTTCCCCTGATTTTAAGGGGAAAAAAGTGCGTGTTATACGCCGATAAATACGGTAATTATAATGCTGGGTTCATCACTCAGTAAAGGTCTCCCTTTCAAACTGTAGGTAGGCCTTGCGTAAAGTATAATAACTTACAACAGGATAATGTCGCCAACTCCGAAACCCTGCGGGCCGAGGTAATAGCCACCAAGAATGCCACCTTAAGGAACAACGTAGGTAAGGGAATCTCCCGAATATTCTCGAACGAAGGTTTCTGGAGAGCCGATAGCACTAAGTTTAGATCCCATGGCAGCAAAAGAGACCATACAGGCAGAGCCACATGCCGGACTCCTTGAATGAAGGTACGAACTAAAGAGTGAGTGGCTAGGGGTCCCTAAAAAAAAGACTGCTAAGGCAGACACCTGGCCCTTGATGGTGCTCAAAGCCAACTTCTGCTCAACGCCCTGTTGAAGAAAAGCCAAGATCCGAGCCACAGAAAAGGATTGAAGATGAACGCCAATCGACTCACACCAAGAAATGTATGCTTTCCACGTACGATGGTATATCTTACTAGGAGTCGACTTCACCATAGTACGGATCACTGATCCCTACAGACCTCTATCTCTCAGTACCTGGCTTTCAATGGCTAGGCCATTAAAACCATTTACTGTAAAGCAGGATGGAAGCTCAGCCCTCGGTACAACTGGCCCCCTGAGAGGTAGCTTCCAAGAGACGTTTACCACCACCAGAAGACTTTCGCCCTTAATCCTTCGCAGGCACCGCAGAAGAGGAAGGTGTTGGCACCGCAGTGGCACTAGGACGACTTTGGCGTCTACCAGAGGAACTCGCGAGATTACCACAAGCCTCAGTTACTTTTCAATTAACCGAACCTGCTGAAGGGGCTGACATTTGAAAAACTACTAACCTGGTTCAGCATTCACTCCAGAGTCAGACCCAGGTAGCCTAATTCCCTAGACAAGGCTAGAGGGGACCATGGGTAGTTTGGACGTCACCCAAACCTTTACAGGAATTCTACCCACACAAGGAGACACAGGGCCCCCCCGAAGTGGACAAATTCTGTCCCCCTTCTTTGGTACCCCCAAAAGGTTCAATTTGTGGACCCCCATGAGGCTCACGAAGGAGGTTCATGAATCTGGAAACCAGCGAAGATATCCCCCTACCCCAGCAATGGGTAAGGGCAGACCTTCATGCTGAAGGAGTCTTGTCAGTAGATCCAGAGAAGCCTGCTCTAGGCTTACCAGACCAAGATTGCTTGGAACTTTCCGGGGAAGACTTGAGAGATCTGTTTCCTTTATCTGCAGCCCGGAAGAATTTCTTATGGACTGAGAATGAAGGCCCCCATTTGTGACGAGGCTCCTTCCCTTTTCTAGATTGAGGTAGGAAGTTACTCTTTCTTTCTCGAACATCACGGGACACAGAGCCTCAGTAATTACTGATGGGTTATATAGGTATCACTAGGTGATTGGACACTGGTCACACCCTAATCAGGAAGTTCAACCCCCTATATAATCCTTCCCCTTGCAGGGATACCTCAGTTTTTACACCAGTGTCTTAGGTGATGGACGTGTAAAGATGTCCTGTGCTGAGCTCCAAAGGGAATATCCTATATCCTATACTGGGGCAAGCCAGGCGAACCGGATCCATTCAAAGTGTCCTTTCTAGGCCGAATTGAATGGTACCCGGGCCTCGTGTCCCAAGAAACGAGGTTTTACCCGTAACGCTTCTCTTTTTAGAGAGCTGGAACCTGCAGATCAGAAAATGGCTTTAAACTTCCTAATTTCTGGCTGGGTGCTTTACGGGCCCAGAACTGCAGGATCCCCCTATTCATAGGGGGCCCCAGTCTCTGACGGTTTTTTCAAACGGAGTCCACCGTGAGAGGTGAAGATTGGGTCTGTGTAAACTGAACCCTGCGGCTGGATAAGGTAAGAGGAGATTCCACAGAATTTTTGAGTTCTAGTGGCTTTTCTTCTTTAAGGTAAATGCATGCTGTGCCTATTGTGACCACCGGGGGCTGCCAAGAGCACAAACCTTCACTTGCTGGACTGTCTGTCTCAGTGATTCATCGCTGCACATGTTTTTTCATCGTCTCAGGCCGGCTGCAAAGGTAGGATGGAAGGGGGGATTTCTCATGTTTGAATGTTCCCCCCCAGGCTAGAGAGGGGCCACAGGGGTCTAGAAAGTGGTTATACCGCTCGGGCTCCGCTGCCTCAAGCCACAATTTCTGACCATTGCTGTTTAGGCAGGTCTTCACTACCAGCTTCTCTCCCTCCTCCCCCAGCCTTCCTCCATAGTATTACAGGAGGGTTGGCCAGCGTGGGAAGCGCTAGTTTTTTTCAAAATTCGAGGGGGGGGGGGCGGGATGTCAGCACAGAGTGCTTAGACTCCCACTCAGGCCAGCTACAGGCTATTAAAAGGCACTCTGTACAGGTGCACTCAGCCTTTGGAGAGACACAGAGCTGACGTTCGCATGTAAGGTGGGACACAGGCATTCTCCTAGGGCTACACCTGCTTCTGGCACTTCAGCCCCTGTATATATTACACAAGAGGTTTTTTCCTCAACCATTAATGGTCTAGAGCAATGTTTCTCAACTCCAGTCCTCAAGGCGCCCCAACAGGTCATGTTTTCAGGATTTCCCTCAGATGAAACAGCTGTGGTAATTACTAAGGCAGTGAAACTGATCAAATCACCTGTGCGAAATAATGGAAATCCTGAAAACATGACCTGTTGGGGCGCCTTGAGGACTGGAGTTGAGAAACCCTGGTCTAGAGGAAAGATTAATGGCCATGATTACGTCTTCACTCAGTAGAAGAAAACGCACTAGGCCTTCCTCTGTTCCCAAAGACGCTCAGGAAGAGGAGCTCTGGGATAAAGGAGATGAATCCCTTTCAGAGGATCGGGATGGGACGGATGATTCCTCTTCAGAGGATTCAGGTGGAGAGGGACCCTCTGCGACTTCCCAAGAGGAGAAAGTCTTAGTGCAGATCCTCACTGGATTGGTCCGCTCCACATTTAAGTTGCCCGTACCTGAAACTGCTAAAGAATCCTCTTCTGCTTTGGGGTCACTGAAACCTTTCCAAGCAGCACATGCTTTTCCTGTTCATAAATTACTTGAAAAGCTCCTTTATTCTGAGTGGAAGCACCCAGATAAGCGATTTCTTCCGCCGAAAAAGTTTTCAAACGTTATCCTATGGAAGAAAAATTTATTAAGATGTGGGGAATGCCAGCCATTGATGCGGCCATTTCCTCTGTAAATAGTAGTCTGACTTGTCCTGTAGACAACGCTCAGATGCTCAGGGATCCTGTGGATAAAAAGATGGAATCCTTATTAAAGGTTGTTTTTTTTCTATAGCAGGATCAGTGGCCCAACCTGCAGTAGCAGCGATTGGAGTCTGTCAATACTTAAGAGACCATGTTAAGCAGGTCATCAAAGTATTACCTGAACAACAGGCCCGCGGCCTTATGTTAGGTTGTTGACGCCATCAGAGATTCTATCAGGCAAACCTCCCGTCTTTCACTGGGGTTGGTGCAGATACATAGAATCCTATGGTTGAAAAATTGGTCAGCCGAAGCACCATGTAAGAAGCTGCTGGCTGGGTTTCCTTTTCGTGGTAAAAGGTTGTTTGGAGAAGACTCAGATAACTATATCAAGAGAATCTCCTGTGGGAAAAGTACTCTCTTACCTGTTAAAGAAAAAGAGTAAACGTCCCTCTTTCAGACGGACTCTCTCCCCAGCGCTAGGGGCTTCAGCCTCCAGGCAGTTACGACGGCCTCCTCCGTCTGGGGCTACAAACAAGAGTCAACCCCAGGGACAAAAGAAGTCCTGGGGGAAGAAGTCTTCTAGACAAGACACTAAGACCTCTTCATGAAGGGGCACCCCCGCCCGCTCGAGGGGAAGACTGCTACAGTTCTCAAAGCTCTGGCAGGAGGACTTCCAGGACAGATGGGTAATCTCCACGGTAACCTTAGGGTACAGGCTGGAGTTCCAAGAATTTCCCTCTCCTCGTTTCCTCAGATCAAGTGTTCCCAGAGACCCAGAGAAGAAGCAGTCGCTCCTTCTAGCATCAGGGCGACTTTTTTCGCAAGAGGTCATCAGGGTGGTTCCCACAAAGGATCAAGGATTGGGTTTCTATTCCAACCTTTTTCCGGTCCAAAAACCAAATGGGGGTGTCAGACCCATTCTGGATTTAAGACATCTTAATCGATTCTTAAGGATTCAGGGAATCAATTTGGACAATAGTCTCCATCCTGCAGGGAGGAGAATTATTGGCATCGATTAATATCAGAGATGCATATCTACAGGTGCCCATTTTTCCTACTCATTAGAAGTTTCTGCGCTTCGAAGTAGGAGGGCACCATTTCCAGTTTGTGGCTCTGCCCTTCGGTATAGCCACTGCACCTCGAGTGTTCACAAGGATAGTGGCTCCTCCTCTGGCCAGATTAAAGGCTCAGGGTATGACTGTCTTGGCATACCTAGACGACCTGCTCTTGATAGACCGGTCGGTAGCTTCCTTGAACGGGAACTTGAGGACCACGGTCAAGTATCTGGAACATCTAGGTTGGATTCTCAACCCAGGAAAATCTTTCCTAAACCCAGTAAGAAGACTGGAGTATTTAGGTTTGATCATAGATACAAGCCAGGGGAAAGTGTTTCTTTCTCAGGCAAAGATATCTGCTTTAAGGGAGCCGATTCTGACAGTCAGGAGCAAGAAGGGGCCTTCTGTCCGCCTTTGTATGAGGCTGCTAGGAAAGATGGGGTCTTCATTCGAAGCAGTTTCCTATGCTCAGTTCCATTCAAGACTACTGCACCACAGTATTCTGTCGGCCTGGAACAAGAAGGTTCAGGCATTAGACTTTCCGATGCACCTGTCGCATGCGGTGCGTCAGAGCCTCAATTGGTGGCTCATACCTGAAAACCTGCAGAAGGGGAAATCCTTTCTACCGGTTACCTGGACGGTGGTAACAACAGATGCCAGTCTGTCAGGTTGGGAAGCAGTTCTGGAACAGTCTGCGATCCAGGGGCTATGGTCTGAGACCGAGAGGACCCTAACCATCAACATTCTGGAGATCCGTGCGGTATATCTAGCCCTAAAACCCTGGACTATCAGGTTACAGGGTTGGCCGGTCAGGATCCAGTCCGACAATGCCACAGCAGTGGCTTATGTCAATCATCAGGGAGGCACCCGGAGCCGAGCTGCTCAAAAAGAGGTGATCCAGATCTCAGCCTGGGCAGAGATGCAGGTGCCATGCAGACGAACTATCGCCAGCAGTTACTCCCAAGGGAATGGTCTCTGCATCCCGACGTCTTTTGGGCATATGCCAAAGATGGGGGGTCCCAGATGTAGATCTCATTGCATCCCGATTCAGCAAAAAGATAGACAGATTTGTGGCAAGGAAGAGGGATCCTCTTGCATACGGGACGGATGCGTGGTGATTCCGTGGCATCGGTTCTCACTGATTTATGCATTCTCGCCTATTCTGCTACTGCCACGACTCCTTCGCAGGATCAGGCTGCAAAGGAAGTCGGTACTTCTGGTGGCCCCGCAAAATTGGCTCAGAAGGACTTGGTATGCAGAAATAGTAAGAATGACGGTGGGTTCCCCGTGGACCCTACCGGTACGCCCAGACCTGTTATCTCAAGGTCCAGTGTTCTATCCTGCCTTACAAATGCTAAATTTGACGGTTTGGCTATTAAGACCCCCGTTCTGAAGAATCGTGGACTTTCAGGTCCTGTGGTATGTACCTTGATCAGTGCAAGGAAGCCAGCTTCCAGAATGATTTATCAGAGAATCTGGAAAGCTTATATATCCTGGTGTGAATCCAGGGGTTGACATCCCAGAAAATATGTAATTTTCTACAATTGGGATTAGAGATGAAGCTGGCCTTGAGTACCATCAAGGGCCAGGTCTCGGTTTTATCAGTATTATTTCAGCGGCCACTTGCTTCGCATTCTTGGCCCGAAACTTTATGCAGGGGGTGACGCGGCTTAATTCTCCGGTTAAGACGCCCCTAAATCCCTGGGATTTGAACTTGGTTCTGTCTGTGTTACAGAAACAGCCTTTTGAACCAATACGTCAGAGTCCTTTGGTCTTGCTGACAAGGAACTTAATTTTTCTGGTAACCATCTCTTCTGCTAGAAGAGTATCAGAATTAGCAGCTCTTTCCTGTAAAGAGCCTTATTTGATTGTTCATAAGGATAGAGTGGTACTACGCCCTCATCCTAGTTTTTTTACCGAGGGTGGTTTCAGATTTTCATCTAAACCAAGGTATTGTTCTGCCTTCCTTTTTCCAGATCCCTGTTCTCCGGAAGAAAAGTCACTACATTCTTTGGATGTAGTAAGAGCAGTCAAGGCCTATCTGGAAGCAACTGCTCAGATTCGCAAAACGGATGTTTTGTTTGTGCTGCCAGAAGGTCCCAGTAGAGGACAAGCAGCATCAAGAGCTACCATTTCTAAATGGATTCGACAATTGATCATTCAAGCTTACGGTTTGAAGCAGAAGATTACTCCGTTTCAGATCAGGGCACATTCCACAAGGGCTATTAGTGCTTCTTGGGCAGTGCATCACTGGACCTCTATGGCTCAAATCTGCAAGACCGCAACCTGGTCTTCAGTTCATACATTCACCAGATTTTATCAGGTGGATATGAGAAGGCATGAGGATATCGCCTTTGGGCGTAGTGTGCTGCAGGCAGTGGTACAGGGTCCTCAGGTCTGATTGCACCCTACTTGGTTGTGGTTCCCCTCAGGTAGCATTGCTCTGGGACATCCCATCAGTAATTACTGAGGCTCTGTGTACCGTGATGTTCGAGAAAGAAAATAGGATTTTTTAAAACTGCTTACCTGTAAAATCCTTTTCTTTCGATGGACATCACGGGACACAGAGGTCCCGCCCCTCTTCTAATACACTATATTGCTTGGCTACAAAACTGAGGTATCCCTGCAAGGGGAGGGATTATATAGGGTGTTGAACTTCCTGATTAGGGTGTGACCAGTGTCCAATCACCTAGTGATACCTATATAACCCATCAGTAATTACTGAGGCTCTGTGTTCCATGATGTCCATCGAAAGAAAAGGATTTTACAGGTAAGCTGTTTTAAAAAATCCTATTTTTCCCCTGTGACACCTTTATTGATGTCATCCAGGGTAGCCCCAAACAGGCGGGTGCCTTGAAAGGGCAGATCAATGAGAGCTTTTTTAGAGGCTTGGTCTGCCGTCCAATTCTTAAGCCACAGCACACGTCTAATCACCACCGCTGAAACAGAAAGCTTGGACAGCACAGGAGCTGCATCACAAATATACTGCAGCCCATGGACCAAATGGTTCGCTAAATCAACATAAGCAGCGGGAACCTGCTCACTACCCAGACCCTGGTGCAAAAGCTTGGCCCATTCAGTTAGGGTCTGCGACACCAAGGCCGAGGCCAAGACTGGACGCAATGCCAACCCAGCCATAGTAAACATGCTGCGTGCCACAGCCTCCGCAACCATGGGAAGCTGGGGTTCCGAGGGACTTGCTACCTCCTCGAGGGGATCAGTGGGTGAGATGTGACCCTGAGGCTCCATAGGAAAGAAGACCTTGTAATACAAAGGAACTTTGACACCATTAGGGGCCACCCCAATGGCCAGGGTACCTATCAGCAGAGAGGGAGATACACAAGAACCCCCAAAGACCCACCCTACCAAACGGAGAAGCGCCGCAATTCAGCCCCAGCAACACCAATGTCAGCGTCCATTTCATATATCCCGGGACAGGAAGAGAAGCATAGGGAAGGAAGAGCTCTGGCATCTCCACGAGGTTCCAGCCATCTCTAGTCTCACTAGACTAAGGAAAAATGGCCACCGTTATCATCGGCTACACATACATGGCCGCTGGCCGGAGACCAGCCAGACCAAGGCAAAATGGCCGCTGTGATGTCATCGGACCACCCAAACATGGCCGCCAGCCTTTTGACATGCTGAAGCATGCTGCCAGAATCCTCTCTGTGCCTTCAGCATCACTGCACCCTCTGCAAGGGGACCCCCTTCCAAAAAGGTACTGTACTCCACCAGGCAGGGTGAACATTTAAGGGGACACCGCTGTGCTCTCTGCACTGGGACCCCCCCAAACTGCACACACAGCAGGGCATGCACCGAGGGGTCTCTGCTGCACCCTCTGCACTGGAACCCCCCTATACCGCCAGGGCAGGACACACACCACCCAGAAGGGGAATGGCGGGGGAGACCCCCCAGGAGTCTCTGCTGCCTGCCCTGGGACTCCCACCAATCCATGGGGGGAGAGGGAAGCTCAGTTTAACCAAGGGACTTTATGATTGGAGGAGGGTTCCTGCAGGCAGCTCCGACCATCCCTGGAGGGTATCCGCGTTCACCCCAAACCACACAAAGGGGAAAGGGGGGACTGTACATACCGATCCATGGTGCGGGTGACCCTCCAGACAGAACTCCTCTCCACCGAAGTGGGGGCTGTTGGCCAAGGGACCACTGCAACTCGTACCAGAGCCCGTTCGTATGCGACCCTGCGAGGCGTTTAACTCGTGGGCCAGCCTCCGTCCATTGAGGCTATGTCGTGGCCGACCTATCGCGTAGCTGCGGTCTGCACGTGCTTGCTGGCTGGACTGGGGAGACCACTGGATCTAGATTATCCAGCCCGTCGCCCAGCAGTTGATTGCAGATCTTCCAGGAGAAAATGCATGGAAGAAAGAGACAAAAAGTAAAATTTGCTAGGACCAAAAGACCCCAGCAAGGAGCTAGGTCCTTACTCCTGACTAGACAGAAAATAAACTGAATACCTAGAGCAGGAAGGGGGTTATATACTGGCTTAGGGCAGCCCATGCGCGTAGCCAGGTGTTTTTTGTTCTGCCTAGTCCTACTCCTGCAGAGGCGATATAACCCAAAGGGCAAGATTAAGGAGGTGCTGTGTTGATGAACGAAAGAGAAAAATAGCCACGATTACTGTATAAATGTCACTAGCAGGGAAAGGGTTAACACTAGGGGGGGGGGGGCAATCGAGGGGTTAACTGTGTTCCCTGGGTGTGTTCTAACTTTAGGGGGGTTGGGGGCTACCTAGGACATGACAGAGATCACTGTTCCCAATGACTGGGAACAGAAGATCTCTGACATGTCACTAGGCAGAACGGGGAATTGCCTTGTTTACAGTTCCTCATTCTGCCTCTGTACACCACGACTATGGGTCGCCGTCAGACATCAAGTCCACAGGACCCGCAGCGCGCGCCCGCTAGCCTCCCCGCACAGACCAACGTACACCTACGGTGGTTTGAGCAGGAGAGAAAACCTGCCGCAGTATGACGGCTGCTGGTCGGCAAGAGGTTAAACTGTAGAAATATGCCAACTCACTAATTCAGTGTGGGCCCTGCAGCATATATATGTATTAATACAAAAGAAAAACCAGGGACTAGAATACCAGTCAAAGGGAAGCTGCTTTCACAGTACACACATGGAGTATCAAAGACAACTAAGTTAAATTAAGTAATACAAAATATCTTTATAAATGTCAAATATTGAATGAAAACAGTATTAACAAAAAAAAAATCACAAACATATAAATAACCTTTTTCCACCAATAAAAAGTTGTCTTTTTTTATTGGTGGAATAAGGGTATTTATATATGTGTGATTTTTGATACTATTTTCTTTCAATATTTGACATTTATAGATATTTTGTATTTACTTTGTTTATTTGTTACTTTGTATAACTAAAGAAAACATTTCTTCTTTTTTGATAAGGTAGAGAGAGGCATTAAAACACCCATTAGGGAGATTCACCCTCTCGATTTGTCCTGTTTTTGTCATTGAAAGTGAAATTAAAAGAAAATCCCAAATTTTGGGTTGTTCCCAGAATCGTAATAGAGGAGAAATCTTCCAATGGAGACACTAGTTCTAGTGACCTGGGGGTCTCACTTCCTGTTTTGGCAATGGAACAGAAAGTAAAGGTAAATATCCCCAATGAGATACAGATAGCCCAAAACGAACGTTCTATCCAAAATGAAAACGAAAGTTTTGCCTTTCGTTGCATGTTCAAGCAGCCTTTCCCAACTTTTCCAACACAAAGGAACCCTTAAAATACTTTTCCAATCTCAGGAAACCCCTGCTAAAAATACTATATCTAAGCTCATGATACATTGGTGCGATGATCAGAGGTTAAAATGCTCCTTACACTTGTGGTCACTGGGAAGCATTACCGCCTTATGGATAGCTAAAAAGATCAATGATGTCAGTGGGAAGAAATCTCTAAAAAGAATTATGAAAAACTAAAGTATCCCCACTACATATGACATATTCTAACAAAAGATTAGGCCAGCCTTTTTCAACCAGTGTGCCTTCAGGTTTCTTCAGGGGCATCTTGGCAAAATGCCTAAAAATTGATCAAAAATTGTATATAAGCCAGCAGGTGGATCAAGCCTGCCTTTTAGTTACACAAAGCCATAGGTTTTCGTTATGAATTTCTAGACACTGGCATCCTAACAACCAATGACATCATTAGTTAATAATGAGGAGCCTGTCTGTCGCCTCCACAGCGTTTTTGTTTGACCCTCCTGTGCCGCTCTCCCTCAGCACTGGGTTAGCTTACTGATGGAGAGAAATTGAGGAAGAGCAACATAGGAATACTAGTCAGTACCAGTGTGCAAAAGTGTATTTGCTTTGACAGACTAAATCACCTCCAACGTTGGGTGTTCTACACGTGGATGTTGCTGCATTATGTAAAGCTATTAAATAGGTTTTTTTTTACATTTTGGAATGGGGTGCCTCGAGATTTTCAACCTTTTTCCAGTAATGGTGGAATTTAAAGTTATGGAGAAACTTTGGATTAGACCATTGTAATATGCATGTACATTGCATTATGTTTGGAGTGATTGGGAAGTTTTTTGCAGCAAATTATGTAAATGCTTGTAAAATCACCAAAAAAAAAAAAAGTTAAAAAATCTGGGGGAATGATTGTATAAAATAGATAGATTTTACTACATGTAATGGGGTGGATTTACTAAAGGCTAGACTAGACTAAGCACTTTGCACGTAAAGTTGCTCCAGAGCTTAGTAAATGCGGAGGAGCTCTGTGGACTTTCATCATCCAATCATGTGCAAGCAAAAATGCTGTTTTTTTTTTTTTCCCCCCTTGCATGTGATTGGGTATTCTGTGTAAAGTGAAGCACCACCTCATGTGCTAAGCTCTGAAGCCACTTGCGAATTGCAGTCTATTTGCCAAAGTAGAACTATAAGCAAAACTTTTTTTCCCCATTTTAGCTAGAGTAAGGAAGGGATATAAGAGAGACTACTTAAAAGTTGGCTATTATACTTTTACCTTCCTTAAATATTGCATGCCAGGACCACTACTTAACCAGTTGCTGACCGCGCTATAGCCGAATAACGGCTACAGCTCAGTTGTCCAGTCCTGGTAGGCCTTCATTGGTGTCAGTGGTAGGAATAGTGACCTATCATTAATGTAAGTGGGAGGAATAGTGACCCATCATTGATGTTAGTGGAAGGAATAGTGGGCGCGCTCTGTGTTTGCAGTGTCCTCCGGACACTACCAAATGTAGATTGAGGTAAGAAGCCAATCAGTGGCTCTTTACCACATGATCAGCTGTGTCCAACCACAGCTGATCACGATGTCAACAGAAGCCGGTTACAGTCTTCACCGTTCTCCTTCTCACGCTGTCAGCATGTGGAGAGGAGAAAAGAGCCGATAATCAGCTTCTGAAAGGCTTGCTGCCAATCGGTGCCCACCAGTGTCTCCTCATCAACGTCACCGATCAGTGCTGCCTCATCAGTGCCCATCATTGAAAGTAAAGGTAATAAGGCTTACCTGTATGCCTTATTACCTGTATGTAAAATGAATATCTACTAAAACATGCGCTGTTTAGGAGATATTCACCCTGGTTAAAGCCGATGATGTCACCAGCGGGGGGGGTTGTCATCACAGCTCCGACCACTCATACAGCCGAAGCCCGGAGGACCGGGGGAAGAGTGAAGCCTTGTCAGCAGTGACAGTGCACTGCTGGAGGGCTTTGTAAGTAAATATTTAATAATATGCTAGTATGCAATGCATACTAGCACATTATGCAATTGCCTTACAGGGGATTTTTTTTCTTTTTAACTGCTGTGGTTTACTACCACTTTAAATATTTATTTCCTTCTGTGAATTGAGTATAACGCCTTTTCATGTGGTACTTAATTTTCAGAATTTTGTGGCAAATACAGCAAACGGACATAGTGAATTGGCAGTTTCAGGATCGCATGTGATATTTAGGGAGAATTTATCTGGGCACCTAAATAACACATACAATATGCTTTCGTGAATGGAGCCCCAAAGGTGCAAAAAAACGGACGGGGAAAAAACCATGCAGGTTTGACCCACATGGAATATTTTGGCCTTGTCCACACCATGTGCAGAGATGTGTGTCTTTTTAAGGTAGGTCTCTGCAATGATAAAAAGAGAACCATTGTTTTCTATTGCCCTGGTTACACCACAATGTTGCTGTCATGTAAGTTTTTTTTTCTGTGCAGAAAGCTGCATACACATCGCAGACTTATGCGCAGAAAAAACTCCACACGATACCACTGTTTTGCTGTGAACAGGACACATAAACAATTGTTTTCTTTGTTTCCTTGCAGAAAAACTCATGTCTCTACACTTTGAGTGAGCAGGACCCAAGATTTTTTTTTTTTTTTTTTACCCGTTTTAAAAACTTTGCTACTTCTCTCTCCATCTTCCTGCAGTATTTTTAACCTCCTGACAGCAACAGGCACATTGCAGTTACAGAGGGGCCACCTGAACTGATGTAGGGTAACTGTGCAGGATTAGATTAGTTAATCCAGCTGTCAGTCAGGAGATGGTGGGTGGAGGAGACCTTGTTACTGAGAACCTGCACACAGATTATGTTTTTGTGCAGCTGTAGTTCCATTCAGGAGTATGCATGTAGAAGTGGCTCCAGGAAGAACTTGCAAGGTAGTGGAGCCAACCCATAAGCGGAAGTGTACTTTGCCAGATTTTTACGTTAATTTCCTGTACAACAGATAGCCTTGATCAGGAAATCATGCAGCAGCAAGCTAACACATTATAATTAATGTTTAATAACTTTAATATTGTTCCAGTGTACAAGGCTGTGCTTTATCCAACACATCAGTCCCAGGCTACACACTAATTTCCCCAACACAGTCATACACAGTGACAAACACAAGCCAGTATAGGCAGAAGTCATTTATTTCTGGGATTGTGGGAGAAAATGGACACACTGGAGGAAACCTAAACATACCTTTGGTTAATAGTCAAACAACATGCAATAATGATAGCATCCTGATAGAATGGAACCCAGGGGTACCTTGCTGGTAACCATGTTTCGTCACCTATGTTATAAACCTACTGTTGCAGTGATCAGGTAGGACACTAGAGGGAGCTGGAGAACAGAATCTAAAAGCAGTCTCAGTTGAACAGAAGTATATACCACATATCCTTTTTACCTCCAAGTCATCCATGCCATTTAGAAGCACTGGATGCAGATGGTGACTGCCAACATTATGAAATAAGCAGTTTAAAATGATATTAAACCTTTTGAAGCACTTTCAGCAGCCGATTTATTCACTTAGCATGCAGCTCCTTTATTTTCAGAAACTTGCCTACGTTCCAGTTAAAGCTGCTGCCTCAAGTTTCTGGTTTCAGGGGGGGCTCCTTTCTCTTGCAGCATCTTATGGAGCCACCCTTGAATGCAGAGACTAGAGTTGTGTCTCCCTACACTGCATGCATCAATAGAAACACAGCCCTGTAGCCTTAAATGACAAGGCACTCACCCCTGTCCCTCCCCCCCTTCTCAAAGCTAGAAGACAGACTCAGACTGTGCCGTAAGGGAAGCAGCATGGATAGACCATTAGCCAACAGTTTGCAGTTGTAAACTGCAAGCACTAAGGTAAGATTTCTCAGAAATAGTTTACGGGGAAATGTTTATTTTAGTGCGCTGAGTGTTTTAAGCTAAAAAATGGTGAGGATTTAATACTACTTTAAAAAGTAAACATACTGCAGCTGCTGACTTTTAATAATAGGACACTTACCTGTCCTGGAGTCCAGCTATGTTGGCACCGCAGCTGATGTTTCTATCAGCTGTCGGGTGTTGCCACCATTGCGGGTAAGGGAACCCGGCAGTGCAGCATTACGGCTTCATGCTGGGTCCCTACTGCACATGCACAAGGCACCGCAGCACTGTCCTACTGGCCTGGCTGCGAAGAAAGGAGGAAGGAGCCGAGCTGCTGACATTATTCCCCACGGCAGTGGGGACAGGGTCAAAGACAGGTATCCGCTCCCCCCCCCCCCCCCGCTTTAAGCTCAAATTCCCATCTCAAGTGTGCATGGAAACAAGCAAACTTGATTTAGTGCAATCAGTTCCCCGTAAGAGGCAGTGATGAATCTTTGATGAAATAAAACCATGAGCAATGAGAGTAAAGCTGACCATAGACGGAGCGATTTTCTTTGCTGCAACCACGTGTTGCAGGAAAGAAAACCGCTAGATTCCCTCCATTAAGACTGACTGAATACCTCCCGCAGAGCCATTGTGTTTTTTCAGCGGGGGGGAAGCTGCCCTCGCCTGGAGAACACAGTGATTATTGCTAGCAGCTATAACAGCCGCTTGCAATAATCAAATGTAAAATCAAGCAGGCTGGTTGTACCAAAGTTGATTGATCGATCGATCAACTTGGGTACATTCAGCTTGTCCATATATAGTTCAAATCTCAACTGGTTCCTGCTGAACCAGCTGAGATTCCAACTGTATGGCCGGCTTAAGGAATGGTTGAATGTAATAGGGGCAGCTGTATCATGTGCCATGTTTTAACCACTTCAGCCCCGCTCACTGTATATATACGTCATTTTTTTGAAGATGGATATCTCGGTAACGGCAGCAGCTGCTGCCACAACCGAGATATCCATCTTTACAGTGAGCGATTCTGTACAAGATAACGGTGGTCTCAGCGGCGGGTTCGCCGCGAGATCACCGTTATCGGCGGCGGGAGAGGTGCCACCCCCCCTCCCGCCGCTCTCCCGCACCCTCCGCCGCTTACCGGAGCCGTCGGTAACGGCGGAGGCGATCGGGTCCTGTCACTTCCTCGGTATGGAGACAAGTGAGGCCAAGATGGCGCCCACCCGTCTCCATACCATGTGACGGCCGGAGCGGCGTCATTACGATGGCTCCGCCCACTCTCTTAAAGGCACAAATTTTTTCAGTGTCATTTTTTTAAACGACTTTTTTTTTTTTTTTTTTTTTGCATTTTAGTCTAAATATGAGATCTGAGGACTTTTTGACCCCAGATCTCATATTTAAGAGGACCTGTCATGCTTTTTTCTATTACAAGGGATGTTTACATTCCTTGTAATAGGAATAAAAGTGATCCAAATTTTTTTTTTTTTAAAAACAGTGAAAAAATAAATAAAATAAAATAAATAATAAAAAAAAAAAAATTTTTTTAAAGCGCCCTGTCCCGACGAGCTCGCACGCAGAAGCGAACGCATACGTGAGTAGCGCCCGCATATGAAAACGGTGGTCAAACCACACATGTGAGGTATCGCCGCGACCGGTAGAGTGAGAGCAATAATTCTAGCCCTAGACCTCCTCTGTAACGCAAAACATGCAATCTGTAGAATTTTTTAAACGTCGCCTATGGAGATTTTTAAGGGTAAAAGTTTGACGCTATTCCACGAGCGGGCGCAATTTTGAAGCGTGACATGTTGGGTATCATTTTACTTGGCGTAACATTATATTTCACAATATAAAAAAAAATTGGGCTAACTTTACTGTTGTCTTATTTTTTTTTTCAAAAAAGTGAATTTTTTCCAAAAAAAGTGCGCTTAGAAGACCGCTGCGCAAATACGGTGCAAAAAAAAGTATTGCAATGACCGCTATTGTATTCTCTAGGATGTTAGAAAAAAAACAATATATAATGTTTGGGGGTTCTAAGTAATTTTCTAGCAAAAAAACCTGTTTTAAACTTGTAAACACCTAAAATCCAAAACGAGGCTGGTCTTTAAGTGGTTAAATACAAAAAAACATGGACTTCAAATCAAAGAGTGAAGAATGAATTTCTTATTAAGAATTGCATCTGATATTGTAAATGCAAGGGAAAATCTAGCTGTTGAATGAGCATTATGACCATGGGAAAGATCAGGTGGATCTCCAGCTGCAAATGCTTCTCTCTGCTGCTTTTTAAAGCGGATAATAAGATTCTAACACAAAAATAAGTGATAAATCAGCCTCACTTACACCCTCCCCCATTCAAAATGTTCTGTCTCCTCTTTAGCCCTTTAGCAATATTTCATTTCAGGATGGAGTGTAAATAGAATGACGCACAGTTCATCTGTTTAAAACACTCTAAAATTTTAATGAATGCGCTAAGCTTCGCCTTGCAACATTTATCTCAGCACGCTTTATTTATAAAATGGTTTACAAAGGTTCTTCCAAACAGGTCAGTAAAGTAATTCTAATGCATTCACTGTACAGGTTTGATAGAAAAAAGTATCAGAAATAATCCTTCCCTGTGTACTTATATACAACATCTATCTAAACACACTGCAACGTGGACACTTGTAAGAAACCAAAAAAAAAAATAGGCTTGGGATAAATATACCAATACATATTATAGTACAAGGTTCGATTTATAATAACATATACTGTTTGATATTAGCTTTAAGCCAGAAAAGCTTAATGTTGTGCATATAATAATTTACAGAACATACAAAAACCAAAAATATAGATATTTAAATTGCGATGTACATAAAGAAATATTTTAACTGTATAAATAGCTTCCTGCAAAAGAGTCTGCTATCAGGAATCCGCTAAACACTTAATTTACATATTAAAAAAAATGGTTAAAAAAAAATATATATATTGCCGATTTTCAGCACTGGGCAAGATGGATTGTACACTACAAGAAAATTATTGTATGGTTTTGAAACACAGAAGAAAATGAGAACAAAGTGCCAGATTCTCAGAGTCAGGAAACAGAAAATGTCAACCATGAAAAGGTCTAAAAGGCGATTTGCGTACCATACTAACCAGCCACAGTCTTCCCTTCCTATGGAAAAAGTGACAGCTGGAATGTTATTGGCAGCAGTGATTCTTTCAAACACTTTTATACATCGGACTAATGAAAAAGTGAGAAGAAAAAACATCCACACATAAAAATAAGCAGATTCTACTGCACAGGTCCTAGGAGTGGACTCAGTCTCAAACATTTTCCTCTTTCCACTGAAGCAGATGATCAAGTGCATTTTCTTTGCTTCTATATTTATGTACAAAAATTATACTGATAAAAATATTATATTCCTATGTGTATTCTCAATAATCCCCCAATGCTTCACGACCTGAAAAATAAGAAGTTAAACTGAATCAGCAAGCATACATTTCATGTATTGTATCAATGAGTTAGCGATTATACACCATTTTGTGCGATTAGCAATACAAACCAAGTGCATCAAGCCAGCTACTTATTTCTGGCTATAGTTACATAAAAGGATATTTCCAATCTGTGTACCAAGATCAAATCAATTAAAGCTACTACCCAACATTCCAATGCTCCTTAGGTTTTCATAGCAGCACCCAACATGACTTCCACACGTCCACTGACACGTTCCACACTTAGTGATAATAAGTCTGTGTGCTGCACATACTAGTACCCCTTTTATAACTGCATATGCAAGAACGACACGTAGAAGCAGCATTAAAATAATGCATGTATATAAAAGCAAAACAAATTAAGTACTAAAATTGAATATGACATTTTTATTTGATAAAATGTATGTTAGCTTGTAAGCTCTAACGAGCAGGGCCCTCGGATTCCTGATGTATTGAATTGTTATATAACTGCACTGTCTGCCCTCATGTTGTAAAGTGCTGCGCAGACTGTTGACGTATACTATATACATAGGCGTGAGCAAAGGGTGTGCCAGGGCCCCTGATAAGGCAATACAACTGGCCCTCCTGTACTAGGGCCTGGGCCCCATCAGTTCAAAAGGGGGGCCCGGGCACCTGCTGAGGAGGAGGACCACCTGTATTGCCTTATTGCAGACACCAATCCCCTGCTGGCTTCTTCTCCTCCTCCTCCTCTGGCTGCGCTGCAGGGGGATCAGATCTAGTATCTGCAACCCTTCCCCTTGCTGTCCAGGACCCCACCCCCTAACTATGTTTATTATGCTTCAGTTTGTGAATGAATAGGAAGCCTGTGAGCGCTTTGTATTCATTAATCTGTGCAACTGAGGGCATAGGGAAAGGGACTGAAGAATTCATGTCCTCCGTCCATTTCTCAGTCGTAAATGTGAAACATTGGGGGTCTGTTTAGACTCCTGATACTTCACCAAAGCCCCCCTAACAGGGCAGCCAAAAAAATGTAAAAAATAAAATAAAAACTAAATACAATTATAAAAAATAAAACAAAATATTAAGGACTCATTCACATTTGCTTCTATAATTTTTACCATTACTGCAAAGAACAGCATTGCAGCCATGGCATGTGTACGCCACTAGCCACTGCTTCTGTTTTTGCGCTTTGGGGTGCATACCCCAATTCAATAGGCTGTGCACACATAATATATATGTCTCTAGATCATTCCATAGGTATTTTGTATTGATTTTTGGATTGACCCATCTCTGTGTTAATCCAGGCTATCATTGTTATTTTACATGCACTATCTGGAAGGAAGTAGTACTGTCATTGAAAGACTCTTGAAATGACTATTGTCCTTTTATCTATTTATAATTCTGGCTGTATTTGAATTGCTTATATATGAAAGTATAAAAAAATGGGTTCCAGTGCACCCCACTCATCCCTCCAGGCACCAATACAAATGAAACACATCAGAAGTGATGTGACTTATGTTGCTGGAGCACTAATAAGCTTCATGGTTCTGTGTAAAAGACTCTTCCTCTTGGTTTTTGCCGTGCATTGCTTAGCTCTGTAATGGTACATCTCACTCTACCAACAGGCCTTGACCGATAATGAAACCATTAAAACGGAATTCTATTTTCCTTCTTCTGTATTTATCAAAGCCTTCTGTGTTTACAGGGAAGAGTGCTTCTCATAAGATTTGATACAGCCTTTACCAATGTGGGATGCAGTGCATAATAAGCTACCCTGCTGCATATAAACCATCGGTGGGTATGAGGCCAATTGCATACAATTGCCTTTTTAATGTTTGGAAACATTTCTAGAAAGATTTATGAACTTCAACAATGGAAGTCTACACCAATCAGTTAACAACGATCATTAATTTATCTTCAAATAGTCACCGACAGCATCTCTCTGGAGCCCTCAAGCTAAATGCACTTTTTTGTAGACAGGAATACGCACCGCAGATGCACATAGACCACGTGTCCATTTAATGCTATAATACTTTAACCACTAAGCCACCGCCCACCATCATATGACGGCGGGACCAGGCTTCTCTTGTTCTGGGCGGACGTCATATGACGTGATCGCCCTCCTGAGCCACTAGGCGGCGCGCGTGCCCGCTGCGTCGCTCGGGACCCAGTGCGCGTACCCGGCGGCCGCGATGTCCGCCGGGCACCCGCGATTGCCGGGTAACAGAGCAGGACCGTGGATCTGTGCATGTAAACACAGATCCACGTCCTGTCGAGGAGAGGAGACCGATGGCGTGTCACCTCCCCCAGTCAGTCCCCTCCCCCCATAGTTAGAATCGCCTCCCTAGGTCATACATTAACCCCTCGAGCGACCCCTAGTGTTAACCCCTTCCCTGCCAGTCACATTTACACAGTAATCAATGCAATTTTATAGCATTGATCGCTGTATAAATGTGAATGGTCCCAAAAATGTGTCAAACTTACCTGAAAACTAAGCCTTCCAGCGATGAGATGTCATCGATGGAGGCCACTTCCATCTTGCTTCTAGGTTTGTGGAGTATGGTTCGGTGACTGGCCGAAGCCGCGATGACGTCACTCCCGCACACGTGTGCGGGAGCCCCCGGGCACGGAACAGGGCTCTAAACGAATGGCACGGGTGGCCCGTTCCTTCAGCGTGCATGCGCCAGTGATGTCACTGGCTGCAGGTACAGTAAATATCTCCTAAACTGTGCACATTTAGGAGATATTTACACTACCTATAAGTAAGCCTTATTATAGGCTTAACTATAAGCAAAATGTTAAGTTGGAAGTTTACTTCCTCTTTCACCACTTGCTGACCAGCCGCCGTCATTATTCTGTGGCAGGTCGGCACGATCCCGTGAGCCGTGGTAGCTGTACGTCGGCTTCTTTAAGCGGGATAGCAGGTGCACGCCCGCTGCACCGCGGGGGTGTGATGACCGCCGGCCGCGTGCGATCGCGGGCACGAGAGGCAGAACAGGGACGCGTGCGTGTAATCACACAAATCCCTGTTCTATGAGGAGAGGCAGATCGTGAGTTCCTAATAGCTAGGAACCACGATCTGTCATCTCCTATAGTCTGTCCCCTCCCCCCACAGTTAGAACACACACAAGGGAACACGGTAAACCCCTTTCTCGCCCACCAAGTGTTAACCATTTCCCTGCCAGTGACATTTACACAGTAATCAGTGCATTTTATAGCACTGATCGCTGTATAATTGTCAATCGTCCCAAAAAAAGTGTCCCATGTGTTCGCCATAAGGTCGCAGTGCTGATGAAAAAAAAAAAAAACGCAGATCGCCGCCATTACTAGTATAAAAAAAAAAAAATTATAAAAACGGCATAAATCTATCCCCTATTTTGCGCAAACCAATCAATATACGCTTTTTGCGTTTTTTATTACCAAAAACATTTAGAGGAATACATATTGGCCTTAACTGAGGAACAAATGTGTTTTTTTTTAAAAAACAAACTGGGGATATTATAGCAAAAAGTACAAAATGTTTTTTTTTTTCATTTTAAAAAATGTTTAGGCTTTAGAACCACATTAAGTTGGCCATAGATGGTGCAAATCTCATCCGGTTCTGAGATTCGAACTATGTTTTAGCAGGCTGAATGTACCCAAATTGATCGATCAACTTGGGTACAACCAGCCTTCTGCATTTTACATGCGATTATTGATAGTGGCTGGTATAGCTCCTAGCAATAATTACTGTCTTCTCCTGGCAGGGATGGCTTCCCCCGCCCCCAGGAGAATACAATGGCTCTGCAGGAAGGACTCCCCTGTTTTCACGGTCTGTGTTAATGGGGGAGCAGTGGTTTCAGAAAAGAAATTCGCTCCTTCAGTGGCCAGCCTTACTGTAAACTTATTGTAAAAGTTTAACCCTCACTTTTTAGAGTCTACCAGAACTGATACATACAGTAGTTACAGTATACTTTTGTAATCTAAACCATACTCACCAAACAGAAGGCTGAAGCTGTGCATCTACTTTCTGAATTCTTCTGATGAACATGTCCACATCATATACAAGAATTCCATTCTGCTCCAACTCCTCAGCTTCTGTGCTTGGCATAACTGCATGTGAACAGGGCAAAGCTGAATTAATGCTGTCAGCAGTCCAAATCAAGTACACATTCGAAGACCTTTAATCTACATTCTACAAAAAGCAATACTTTAACAGGTCCATTTCTTAATAGCCGCATACAATGGTTGCATCAAAAAAATGACAAAACAAATCTGTGGCTATGCTATGGACATTTAGGGATTTACACCAGTCCATGCTTTTGTGGAATCCACACCATATGGCGCTGTGTCCCATGGGATCCAGGTCATTTATTAACCTCTTAAAAAGAAACCTCCACCTTCCAACAAGTGACCACCTCCACTCCTGTGTAATAACTAAACGTGATTACCCTCAGAGACTAAGAGATGAATAAATTAGGGTAAACGTTTAGTTATTACACAGGAGTGGAGGTGGTCACTTGTTGGAAGGTGGAGATTTCCTTTTAAAAAAGAAAGAAGGACATATTCCAATTTACTGCAAGAATGGGGTTGGGACTTTGTTGTGTTTGATTTATATAAAAATGTGACGAACTGGTCTTGATTTGGGACTTTGGTTGAATCACAATAGAGAACAAAAGTGGATTCAATCACTGCACTTATTTCCTTTTTATTTTTATGTCTACACAGTTGGATTATAATTGGTTGTACATATTTTGACATGTATTCACTTGAGTGGTTCGGTTGTGTTTGTGTTTGAGCGCTGCACACATTTTTCCTTCATTGTTTTTTCCCGTATGATATGTGATTCACATAAAAGTGTGGGCTGACTATTTAAATTTTCAGTGCATGGTAAAATATTTCATTTTTTGATTCAAAAGTATAATTATCAGTTAAATGAATATGTATTTACACACCTTGATTTACAATGATGGCTGAGGCTGGTAGATTTGTTTTTCATGTGAAAACAGATTGGCTTTCGAGGTGATCACATGATCAGAAACTATGATGATTTT